>PVHP010006730.1:0-50646 GCA_004024765.1 Zapus hudsonius
TTGGTTTTTCGGGGTAGGGTCTCACTCTAGCCCAGGCTGACCTGGAATTCACTATGTAGACTCAGGGTGGCACCACGCCTGGCTTAGCCTTTTTTTTAAAAAAATATTTTATTTATTTATGAGAGAGAGAGAGAGAGAGAGAGAGAGAGAGAGAATGGGCACGCCAGGGCCTCCAGGCACTGCAAATGTGCAAATGAACTCCAGACACACATGCCCTCTTGTGCATCTGGCTTTACGTGGGCACTGGGGAATTGAACTTGGGTCCTTCTGCATTTCAGGCAAGCGCCTTGACCGCTAAGCCATCTCTTCAGCCACCCCCCCCTTTTAATATAGAACTTTTCTAATTCTTCTTATCTGGGCTTCATCTTTTTAAAAAAATATTTTATTTATTCATTTTCAAGCAGAGAGAAAGAGAGAGAACCAGGGCCACCACCTTGTGGGTCTGGTTTATGTGGGTCCTGGGGAATTGAAACCTGGGCCTTAAGCACTGGAGGCAGGTGCTTTAACCGCTGAGCCATCTCTCCAGTCCCTAAAATAGCCTTTAAACAAGACAAAACAAAGGCCGGGTGTGGTGTCGCACGCCTTTAATCCCAGCACTCGGGAGGCAGAGGTAGGAGGATCGCTGTGAGTTCAAGGCCACCCTGAGACTACATAGTGAATTCCAGGTCAGCCTGGGCTAGAGCGAGACCCTACCTCGAAAAAACCAAAAACCAAAAACCAAAACAAAACAAAACAAAATCCTTGTCCTGGAAAACTTTTCCTTATGGCTTCATCTCTTGGTGTAGGTAAGTTAGAAAGGAAGCAGTGACAAGGGAGATTCTTCTAGAGGGTGGAGGATTTTTTTACATAGAGGCTGTAAAGGAAGAAGAGGTGTCATGGTTTGATCCAGGTGTCCCCCACAAACAATGAATGTGTTCTGGGTAATCGATCCTCAGATGATGGCAGTTTGGGTTTTACAACCTTGCTGGAGCTGTGTTGCTGGGGACGGGCTTATAGGGTTATAAACCAGCTCCCCCTTGCCAGTATTTGGCACACCTTCCTGCCGCTGTTTGCAGTGCTGTGGCAGAGGTGATGTCCAGCCCTCTGCTCATGCCATCGTTTTCCCTGCCAGAATGGAGTCTCCCCTCGAGTCCGTAAGCCAAATAAACCCATTCCTACACAAGCTGCTTTTGTGTTCTTTCTGTGCAGCAACTAGAATGCTGGCAGCAACAATAAATATGAACAGATAAAGGCACTTTAAAATAAGACAGTAGTCAGGGCATAAGGCAATACAATGTAGGGTTAATACCAATAGAAGCCCAGTTATATGCAGTAATTGGACATCAGGGGAACTCTACAGCAGTGCTGTCAGTGTGTGCAAAGGAAACTCTCACCTGGAAAGCTGATGAAGAGAGACAGTCTCAGCTCTTCTCCTTTGATGGCTAAAGTCCAGCAAGCACATCAAGCCGCCAGTTTGAAACAATTTGAAAACTACTGAATGTGCATTAATTTGCCAATATTAAGGGACGTTACAATCTACCTGGTAGGCAGGTATGGTGAGGTACTCCAGTACCCACAGTACTGAGAAGTTGAGTCAGGAGGATCCTGAGTTTGAGGTCAGCCTGGGCTTCATAACAAGATGCAAGATTCTGCATTAAATGGCTAGGTTAATTGCCACCACACCACAACTGATTATATATGTATATATATATATATATATATATATATATATATATATTTTTTTTTTTAAATTTTTCGAGGTAGGGTCTCGCTCTAGCCCAGGCTGACCTGGAATTCACTATGTAGTCTCAGGGTGGCCTTGAACTCAAAGTGATCCTCCTACTTCTGCCTCCTGAGTGCTGGGATTAAAGGCGTGCGCCACCATGCCCGGCTTATATATATTTTTATTCATGCTCTGTCTTTATCTATAGTACTTAGGGTGACTATATCATTTCTGTGTATTAGCTTAGCCTATATTTTCATCACTTTTTTGTTTCATTATTTCTCTGTATGTTTTCTTTATAAAACAAGTAAATTCTGCTTTTTATGAAAAACAGAGGTAGTAACTTTGAGAGCCTTTTATTTTATTTATTTATTTTTAATTTTTTAAAAATATTTTATTCATTTTCAAGCAGAGAGACAGATAGATAGATAGATAGATAAAGAGAGAGAAAGAGAGAGAGAGAGAGAGAGAGAGAGAAAGAGATTGAGAGCACCAGGGCCACCTCCTTGTGGGGCTGGCTTATGTGGATCCTGAAGAATTGAACTGGGGGGCCTTAGGCACTGGAGGCAAGTGCCTTAACCGCTGAGCCATCTCTCCAGCCCTGAGCCGCCTTTTAAAGACAACACTAAGGTTCACCATGTGTTAAATTCAACTAAAAAAGCCCCAAAGAAACAAGGATTAGTCTCCATTCTGCAGAGACAACAGAAATTTAGAAAATGAATGAGGAACACATTAAGGAGCATCACAGAGCTTAAGCGATTAGGGAATGGGAAGGAAGAAGTGATCCCAATCGAAGGGCTTCCAGGAGAAAATGAAGCTTTGGTCAACACTGAGAGGAAAGAAGAGAGAGCCAAGGTTTGGCAGGGAGTGGGGAAGGCCTTCCAGGTTTGGAGAATGGCCTTTCCAAGAGCCAAAAGAGAAGAACTAGCAAGTCATGTGCTTGGTGATATCTGCCAATTAGCTTGGCCCAAGAGGAAGGTCATGTTAGGGAATATCAAAAGCGAGGCTGAGGCGTTGACAGCAAGCCCAGAACGCTAAACCAAGATATGGCAAGCCATAAACAGGGAATGAACCTTATGTATTGCCAAGCGAGGCAGGGAAATCACGAAAACTAGAGTGCTCTATAAAAAATAGTTGCTCCCAAAATTAATATTGGTATCGAAAAAATCCATGATGACTCAGCGCCTGCCCGCCTGAGTTTGATTCCCCAGTGTCCGTGTAAAGCAAATGCAATCTGAAGCTCAATGTTTCAGGGGTAACTCTGAACACCTCAAGGCTGTTCTCTGACCTCCATATGTGTGTACCCATACACGCAGGTACATACTTGTGCATGCACACATGCCAAATAAGTAAATAATAATAAAATTAAAACTTCTATATAAAAAATAAGTTTAAAAACCTCTATGAACAAAATATGCCACATAAAGCAAAAATTTTTACAAACAAGATATATAATTGCTTGCATCACAATGGGAAAAAATTGTAATGTAAGTTATTTGTGCTAGAAAGTAACCCTTAGCCTGTGATCCCCATACTAGGAAGGCTGAGGTAGGGGAATCGCCATGAGACCCTGAGTTAGAGACCAGCCTAGGTTATAGAGTGAGTTCCAGGTTAGCCCAAGCTACAGTGAGACCCTGCTACAGACAAACACCCTTGCCACACCAAATTCTATCACGTAAAAGTAGCTTAGGCGTTCTTGACAAATCCCAAGTTCATGGAAGTATGACCTGTCTGCCTTGAACTGAACTATAAGGGCAGTACCCCTTAGCCCCAGTTGAACCAGTGAACCCCAAGCCTGTTACATATTTTCTTTTCTTTTTCAAGGAGAGAGAGAGAGAGAGAGAGAGAGAGAGAGAGAAACACCAGGGCCACCACCTTGTGGGTCTGGCTTATATATATACTGGGGAATTGAACCCAGGGCCTTAGGCACTGGAGGCAAGTGCCTTAACCGATGAGCCATCTCTCCAGCCCCTGTTACATATTTTCACTTACGTTGTGAGTTTCAATGACAATAACTGCAGCTCCGTTCACATTGTAGTGACAGGAATGAAATCACTCTAAATTATCCTGGTATTTAAATAACACCAAAATTCACATAAAAGAGAAAACCTGAATTCCATATTTTTTTTTTCAATTTAATCTTTGCCATTCATAAGAAACCATCTGTAATTACACTGGTTCACTCTGGGGTCCACATAGTTCACAGATACTGTGGGGAATTTGAATCAAGAGCAAAGCTGATGGATAGCCAATGTGTGCAGGACTTTTGCCAAGGCTTCATAGTCTAGGAAGTGATTTCAGAGTGAAACCTAGCAGGGACGCTAAGAGCCAGGGAGATTACTATTTTTTAAAAATATTTTATTTATTCATTTTCAAGGAGAGAGAGAGAGAGAGAGAGAGAGAGAGAGAGAGAGAGAGAGAGAGAGAGAGGAGGGAGAACCAGGGCCACCACCTTGTGGGTCTGGCTTATATGGGTACTGGGAAATTGAACCCAGGGCCTTAGACAATGGAGGCAAGTGCCTTAAAGGCTGAGCCATCTCTCCAGCCCCCAGGGAGATCATTGAATAGCAGAGCCTGTGTGTTTCGTATACACAGCATGCCCAAGGGTCCACACTGATGTTCTGGTGAAAGCTGTTGAATGTAGAGAAAGAAGGACTTAGTGCAAGCAATTAGAATGATGGGCAGAGCATCAGGACATCATAGTCGGGGCTGGGAGATGCTGTCAGCAAAGTGCTGGTTGAGCAAGCATGAGAACCGGAGTTCAGATTCCGAGAGCTCAGGTAAAAGTCCAGCCTCAATCAGTAGTGAGAAGGCTCAGACAGGGGAAATCTGGGGTATGCTAGCCAAATCTATGAGTCCCATGTTCAGTGAGTGAGAGACCCTGTCTAGAAATAAGGTGAAACCAGTCATGGTGGTCTATACCTGTAATCCCAGCATTTTGGAGGTGGGGACAGAAGGATTTCAAGGCCATCCTCAGCTTCAGAGCAAGCTGGGGACTATATATGTCTGCAATAAAGAAGAGTGCTGGGGAAATGGTAAGGAAGCTAGCTTGCAAAGCCGGTGAGCAGAAGTTCAATTCCTCAGCACCTGTGTAAAGCCCTAAGCAAAATGACATGTTCATTTGTGATCCTAATGCATCTATGACAATGGGACGCCCAGCCAGGAGAATGTGACACTGCCTTTTGCAGAGTCTTGCAGTTGATTTGCAGCAGCAAGAGACCTTGTCTCAAAGGATGCGGAGCACAGACCCCTAGAAGTTGTCCTGTAACTCCCATGCTCAGATTTAGTGCGAACAGGAGAAACCAAACCGTAAACAGCAGTTATATTTGCCGTGGTGAATTGTTGACTTTTTATTTTATACATCCCCCTGTTATTTAATACTAAAAGCAAATAAAGGTGATGATTGTGCCAACTAATGTAGTGTTTCACATTTATTAACTATTATGTGTATGACAGGTATATTTTATGGATGAAAAGTGAAGCTCAGGGCTGGAGAGATGGCTTAGTGGCTAAAGTGTTTGCCTGCAATGCAGAAGGACCAGAGTTTGATTCCCCAGTACCCAAGTAAAATCAGATGCACAAGGTGGCACATGTGTCTGGAGTGCGTTTGCAGTGTCTGGAAGCCCTGGTGTGCCCATTCTCTCTCTCTCTGTCTGCTTCTTTCTCTCCCTCTCATTCTCTCTCAAATAAATAAATAAATAAATAAATAAATAAATAAATAAATAAATAAAAAATATTTTTAAAAAAACAGCTGGGCTTTGGTAGCGCACGCCTTTAATCCCAGCACTCGGGAGGCAGAGGTAGGAGGATCGCCATGAGTTCGAGGCCACCCTGAGAATACATAGTGAATTCCAGGTCAGCCTGGACTAGAGGGAGACCCTACCTTGAAAAAAACCAAAAAAAAAAAAAAAAAAAAAAAAAAAAAAAAAAAAAAAGAGAGTGAGAAATTCATCCAAGGCCTTCCTACCAGTAAGTGGCTGAGCTGATTTTCAAGCCAGATAGTCTAGCGAGAGTCCTTGACTGTCAAAACTCTACAATATTGTCCTTGTTATTTATTTATAGATTTGTTTTGTTTTTTTATTTTTATTTATTTTATTTTTTGGTTTTTCAAGGTAGGGTCTCACTCTAGTCCAGGCTGACCTGGAATTCACTATGTAGTCTCAGGGTGGCCTCGAACTCATGGCAATCCTCCTACCTCTGCTTCCCGAGCGCTGGGATTAAAGGCGTGCGCCACCACACCTGGCCATATAGATTTTTTTTTTGTAATGAGCATGTTCCATTATAAATCAAAGAAAACATAAATATTAAAACAATGGTGTTTATTATAGACAGTTTGGAAGTTAATACAAACTATAAAAAAGGAAAAAAGAATTACCCAATGATATTCTGCTATTCAGCATTTTAATTTTTTTTCGGATTATATAATCTTCAGTCTTTATCTAATTCTCAATTATTAGACACTTTGGGCTTTCCATTTTTCTATATTATAAATATTTATGAGTTAACACATATATTAAATCCGTCACTTTTTGAGGGGGGTTTTGAGGTAGGGTCTTACTCTACCCAAGGCTGACCTGGAACTCAGTCTGTAGTCCCAGGCTAACCGTGAACTCACAGTGATCCTCCTACTTCTGCCTCCTGAGCACTGAGATGAAAGTGTGGGCTACCATGACTGCTTCCATCATTTTTTTGTTGTGTTTTTATTTTTATTTTTTTATTTTTTATTTTTGGTTTTTCGAGGTAGGGTCTCACTCTAGCCCAGGCTGACCTGGAATTCACTCTGTAGTCTCAGGGTGGCCTTGAACTCATGGTGATCCTCCTACCTCTGCCTCCTGAGTGCTGGGATTAAAGGCATGTGCCACCACGCCTGGCTTTTTTTTTTGTTTTTATGAGACAGAGTCTTCCTGTAGTCTGGGTTTACCTGGAACTCACCCTCTATCCAAGATGGCCTTGAACTCATAGCAGTAATCTTCCCTTAGCTTCTTTAGGGTTGTTGGGATTATAGGTATGAGGACCATGCTGAGTATATATATTAAAATATATATATGGGGGCTGGAGAGATGGCTCAGCGGTTAAGGCACTTGCCTCCAGTGCCCAAGGCCCTGGGTTCAATTCCCTAGGACCCACATAAGCCAGATCCACAAGGTGTGGCCCTGGTGCTCTCTTTCTTCCTCTCTCTCTCTCTCTCTCTCTCTCTCTCTGCTAGAAAATGAATAAATAAAATGTAAAAAATATATATATGCTCGTTTTGTTTCTTCTGTTTTTCATACAGGGTTCTACTCTATATCACTGGTTAACCTTGAATTTATGACAACCATTCTCCTCTCCTCAACCTTCCTGAGTGTTGGAACTACAAGCATGTGCATAATATCCAGCAGAGACTCTATTTCGTGAACTGATGTTGGTTTGTTGAGACGCGAGCTCATGTATCCCAAGTTGTCCTCAGACTCACTATGTAGCTGAGGATGACCTTAACTTCTTGATCTGCTTGCTGGTATTACAATGTATCAGTTACTTTCTCATTGCTGGGACAAAATACCCAGCCAGAGCAGCTTATGGAAAGAAAGGGTTGATTGCAGCTTAGTGTTGAGAAGTGTCCATCATGGTGGGGAAACCATAGCAGGAGCAGATAGCCAGTGTCCCATCTTCACATTAGCAGGGAGGAAGTAGAAAGCATCAGCCAGAGGGCTGGGCTGTGATGCCTTCAAGGCCCAACCCAGTGACACACATCCTTCAGCAAGGTTCCACCTTATGAAGGTACCACAACCTTCCCAAGCAATACCAATTAAGGATTAAGCATTCACACATATGAGCCTGGGGGAACATCTTATGTGCAAGCCTGTACATACAAGCATGCAGGCCACGTCTAGTTTATGTGATGCTGGGCCTCCTGCATGCTAAGTAAGCATACTGCCTACCCAACAAGGACCTCTCCAGACACTCATTCCCTATTTCATTGAGTTGATAGGGAGACATTTTGTGAATGGGCACGGGATAGTCTTCCATCTCATCTCCAAACTACAGTTCAGTCTCTAGTATTATATGTGAATATCACTGTATATGTGGAATTTCCTTTCATTTAGAAACTCCTTGAGAATAAGCTATGATTGATAATATGTTGCTTATCATACGATAGAGTACAAAAATGCCAGTTTTATCATTTCTCCAAGAATATTTGTTGAAAAAAAATGATTGAGAGGGAATTATTTGGAGGGAAAAGGGGACAAAGAAAAGGTTGGCAGAGGGGAGAGAGGAATGGGAGAATGGGGACAAACAAGAACAAAGTGTATTAATATATGCATGAAAATGTCATAATAACAATTACTTTGTTAATTTAAAAAATGGTTAAGGGCTGAGGCCATAGCTCAGTAGTATAAGGTGTTATGAGGCCCTGAGTTTGATTACCATGGTCAATAAATAATAAAATAAATTCACCTTCATATGGTGGCATACCGGTAATCTCAGCATTTAGGAGATGGAGGCCAGCCTCAGCTACATAGTGAATTGGAGGCCAGACAGGGTTATGGTAGACTCTATCTCACAGAAAGAAAAAAAAAGGAAAGAAAGCAAGAAAAGGAAGAAAGGAAGGAAGGAAGGAAGGAAAAAAAGAAGAAAGGAAGAAAGAGAAAGAAGTGCTGGCTTTGGTAGCACATATACTAAAAAAAAAAAAAGTTGGAATGATACAGATTAGCATGGCCCCTGTGCAAGTATGAAATGCAAATTTGTGAAGTGTCCCATATTAAAAAGAGACGGGTTGGAGAGATTGCTCAGTGGTTAAGGTGTTTGCCTGCAAAGCAGGACCCAAGTAAAGCCAGATAGATGCACAAGGTGGCACGTGTGTCTGGAGTTCACTTGCAGTGGCTGGAGGCCCTGGCATGCCCATTTTCTCTCTGTCTGCCACTTTCTCTCATTTTCTCATAAATAAATAAATAAATAAATAAATAATAAAATATTTTAGAGAGAGAAAGAAAGAGCGAGCTGGGTGTGATGGAGCATGTTTTTGTTTTGTATTTTGTTTTGTTTTTCGAGGTAGGGTCTCGCTCTAGTCCAGGCTGACCTGGAATTCACTGTGTAGTCTCAGGGTGGCCTTGAACTCACGGCGATCCTCTTACCTCTGCTTCCTGAGGATCACTGTGAGTTTGAGGCCACCCTGAAACTACATAGTGAATTCCAGGTCAGCCTGGGCTAGAGTGAGACCCTACCTCGAAAAACAAAACAAAACAAAACAAACAAACAAACAAACAAAACCAAAAAACAGATGTACAGAGTGGCATATGCATCTGGAGTTCAGTTGCAGTGGTAGGAAGTTCTGGAGCACCCACTTCTCTCTCTCCCTCTCTCTACCTCTGCATATATATTAATAACAAATAAAAATACTTAAAAAGAAAACCAGGCCGGGCAAGAGGTCCAGGGTTAGCCGGGGGTGGTGGCGCAAGCCTTTAATCCCAGCACTTGGGAGGCAGAGGTAGGAGGTAGTGAGTTCAAGGCCACCCTGAGACTACAGAGTGAATTCCAGGTCAGCCTGGACTAGAGCGAGACCCTACCTCGAAAAAAAAAAAAAAGAAAACCAGGGCTAGGACGATGGTTCAGTGGTTAAGGCGCCTGCCTGCAAAGCCTAATAATGTAAGTTTGATTCCTTAGTACCCATGTAAACCCAAATGCACAAAGTGGTAGGCATGCATCTGGAGTCCATTTGCAGTGGCTGGAGGCCCTGACATGCCCGTTCTCCCTGTCTTTCCTCCTTTCCTCTCTCTCTCTCTGCTTGTAAATAAAATAACAATAATAATAACAATAATAATAAAAGACCCAGCACAGTGGCTCAGACATTTAATTCCAGCACTCAGGAGGCAGAGATTGGAGGATCATTGTGTGTTCGAGGCCAGTCTGGGGCTACAGAGTGAGTTCCAGGTCAGCCTGGACAAGAGTGAAAGCCTACCTGGGGGGGGGGGGGAAGAAGAAAGTAGATGAGGCAGGAGGATCACTGTGAGTTGGAATCCAGCCTGACTACAAAACAAGTTAATCGAAATACAGAAATATATTAAACCAAGAACATACACACCAAAATGTTTAATTGTGTGTGAACTTTTCCTGAGAAACCATGACTAAATATCTGCTTTCCTAGGTAGGCCACCAATGACAGAAGCAAAGAGATTCTGTACAAGTATAGTTTGATGACCCTCTGAGTTTAATTAGGGTTACTTACAGGAGTATGGGCAACCTATGGGAGGCTGCAACAGTGAAGAAAACATCTTTTCTCTCCCAGCACAGTTAACTGCTTATACTCCTCAGCGAGGGGCAGGGCCTCAGGAGCCCTCTCTCTTGAAATTGTTACCTGCCTGAAGTTCCTTGGGAGGGGCTCCTGGTGAGTAACCATTAACAGCCTATAAATCACTAGGGAAGGATGGGATCTCCTGAGCCACTTTCCCCTCCATTATGGATCGTGAATGGGCCCAACCTTGTGTAGTGTTGTATGGGTAATTACACCTGCTGAGTTCAAGAAGGCAACAAGGCCAATGGCCCTAAAATGAGGCCCTGGTCATGGGAATTGTCATCTGCCATGCCACGAGGAGAGTCAGCCACCCTTCGCAGAAGACCCACATGGCAAAGCACTGAGGCCCTCAGGCAATCAACAGAAGGAATGGGGTGTCAAGAACCATGTGAGTAATCACCCAGGAAATCAACCCGCCAAATACAGATGAGAATTAAGATGGCCAATGTGACCTCAAGAGAGACCCTCCACCAGAGCCAACAGTTTCTAGATTCATAGACTACAAAGAGAAGAAACGTTTGCCATTCTCAGCCATGAGAGAAGGGCTGGTTATGTAGCTGGATAGCAGAGCGTGTGCCTAGCCATGTGTGAGGCCCACCTTTTGATCCCTAGAAGGGGTCAAGAAAGAGTGGGAGGCGTGGAGAAAGTGGAACTTCTTTAAATACTATTTCAGGGCTGGAGAGATGGCTCAGCAGTTAAGGCACTTGCCTCCAGTGCCTAAGGCCTGGGGTTCAATTCCCCAGGACCCACATAAGCCAGACCCACAAGGTGGTGGCCCTGGTGCGCTCTCTCTCTCTCTCTCTCTCTCTCTCTCTCTCTCTCTCTCTGTATCTCTCTGCTTGAGAATGAACAAAATATTTTAAATACTATTTCAATAAGATTCTCTGATAAAATGAATTGTGCATTATTTTGGAAGAAGGGTATTTAACCAGTTGGCAACTGATCAGTTTCATTCAAATGCAAATCCACTCATCCATGAACAAATTGTGAGTGAAGGAAAGGCATCCTGTTTTGTCTTTCCTTCAGACAGTGGTAAGGAGGGTGGGTAGGTGAGGGTTGAGGAGGGGGAAGGAGGATAAAACCCTTAATGGAGAAGCCTTGGGGACTAGTGTAAGGATCCCCAGCCCCCACTTAAATGTTGGGTATGTATGGCAGCTTGCCTGTTATCACAGCCTATAATTCCCTGGGGATCTCCTGGGCAAGCTGAGTAACTAGACTAGCCAATTGGCAAGCCATGGGTTCAACAGAGCAACCCAGCCCCTCAGTGAATAAGGTGGAGAGCAATGGATGAAAAAGTCACCCAGTGTTAAACTTTTGGTTTACACACACACACACACACACACACACACACACACACACACACACACACACACACACAGCTGTTAGTGGGGTTGGGAATACAGTTCGGTTAATGAGTGCTTGCCTAACATGTAGTAGATTCAATCCCCAGCACTGCCAAAACTTGGTGTGAAAATTATTATTATATGCCGATCAGCTTTATGAAAAAATACTAGCTATCTGGGCATGATGGTGCACACCTGTAATCCTAGCACAAAGGAAGGTGCTTCAGACCTCAAGTTGAAGGTCACAGTGAACTATATAGTAAGACCCTGGCTCAACAACACAACACAAAAACAACATAAAGAAAAGGACAACTAACTCATGCTCTCAAATCCACTTGGAGACTCGCTTTAGAAAACATGACACATTTTACATTGAACAATAATAAGCAAATACACATTTGTTTATTTGGTATTGCCTTTGAGTGTGGATGACTTCTTACTCTTCAAACATTAGCAGGAGATACAGAATGTCATTTTAAAATAAGCTGTCTCTACTTTTAAAAATAATGGGCTGATCCAGTTTGCCCACAGAGGAGGATACCCAGCTGATTGGGGACAGGGAAGAGGGAAATTGGGGAATTGGGGACACCAACACATTATTTGCTCATTCAATGTATGTAAATATGGATAATAAAGATATATTTTATAAAAATAAATAAATAAGCTTTATTTAATTATTTCCACAGAGTCTATTGCTACAGCAAACATGATCTATTCAACTTTATGTGAGCGGCTGGGGAACTGGACTCCGACCAGATGACATTGGAAGGAAATGGCTTAAACCACAGAGACATCTTCCCATAACATTTGTTTTACTTCCATAACATGGTTGTCTTAGTAAAATTACCTGAATTGGATGAGAAATAAATCTTATTCATATAAAAAATAATAATAAAAATAAAAAATGACATTAAGCAGGGTGTGGTGGGGGCTTCATACATGCTAGGCAAGCAAGCTCCCAGCTGAGCTACACTCCTGGCCCCTTGTTAGCGGAGAATGTGAGAGAGCTGCATGACCTGAACAGAGGCTAATTCTAAGACAAGCATGCTCAATCACATCATCCAGACAGGTTTTCTCGCCTCATCTTCATTTTTCAACCACACCAGTTATCTATGACCTAATTTAACATTCCTAGCCCCCAGTGTTAAAAAATGAAAGTTGTGGGCTGGAGAGATGGCTCAGCGGTTATGGCACTTGCCTCCAGTGCCTAAGGCCCCAGGTTCAATTCCCCAGGACCTACATAATCCAGACCCATAAGTTGGTGGCCCTGGTGCATTTTCTCTCTCTGCTTGAAAATGGATAAATAAAATATAAAAAAATGAAAGTTGTGATTTAGTTTATTATCATTATTTGTTTTTGAGACAGGGTCTTTTGTAGCTCATGCTGACTTTGAACTCACTATATATTTTTGTTGTTGTTATTTGTATTATTATTATTTTTTATTTTTTTGTTTTTTTGAGGTAGGGTCTCCCTCTAATCCAGGCTGACCTGGAATTCACTGTGTAGTTTCAGGGTGGCCTTGAACTCATTGCGATCCTCCTAACTCTGCTTCCTGAGTGCTGGGATTAAAGGCGTGCGCCACTACGCCCAGCTGTGTATGTTTTTTGAGATAGAGTCTCATTGTAGTCCAGGCTGACCTGGAATTCACTATGTAGTCATAGGGTAGCCTTGAACTCACGGTAATCCTCCTACCTCTGCCTCCCAAGTGGACTAAAGTGAGCCTCCATGCCCAGCTGAACTCAGTTTGTCCCAGGCTGGCCTTGGACTCCTAATGTTCCTGCCTCTACTTCCCAAATGCTGGAATTATAAGCATGTGCCACTATACCTGGTTGGACAATTTATTATTTTTGATTTTTTGTTCTTACTCTGTAAGACCCAGGCTGTCTTGAACTCATGGTGGTCTACCTCAGCCTAATTGGTGAAGGTACCACACACTTTGGTTGCAGGACAAAGAAATCAAGCTGGAACTGAGCTGAAAGCTTCCTCCTTGCTGGCCAGCTGTCATCGTACTATACAATGCTATGCAGGCTGTTAAAGAGAGAAAATAGATCCTGCCTGCTATAAAACTGGCCAACCAGGCAACATGTGCTCACTGGTACAATAGTGGTACAATGTGATATTGGGTCAGCCAAGTATTCTCTAGTTGGATTTGAGGCCTGGCCTGCTCCATGTTAGGGAATCCAAGCCTGAGCTTATGCTGGCAAGGTCATAAGCCATAGGAGAGAGGCTAGTACTGTTGTTTCGGTTAGTGGATATATTGTGCCCATCAAATTTCAAAACTGGGTGCCTTAAATTTTACAGGACTCCTTTATTGCCTTAAAGACATTTATTCCTGGCCATTCTTTATCCACTGGAAGGTCCTTTAGTTATAATCCTCTTAATAGGGTGTAAGGACTATTTATAGACCTGTTGTAATGAACATGTGTCATTCTATCATGGAAGGAAAAAAAAAGTGTCAGGCAATTTGCCAGATATTTATTCTTGGCTGCTGTCCCCTCATCCAGTGAGGTAGTCAATCACCTTTTGGCTCACAGAAGTGAACGTATTCCTGACTACAGGCTTCCCACAGTCCATAGAAGGTGTAAACAAGTCCCTCACTTTTGGCCAAGGAAATGAACACCATGGTTGTCCAAAGCACTTTCAGGATATTCTGATGGAAACTAAGATGCTGGTCCTATGTAGGCCCAGAACTTAGTTCTGGTGTCCTGTGATTTCCCTGACTAAAATAATAAATATTGCTTCTCAGCCTTTTGCCTGGGACCAAGTATAGTATAAAATAATAGACCTCAGTTTCCCTTAAGGTAGGTTCCCATATCACCCTTGCCCCTTCATATCCATAGCACCTGAAACATCTTGACTAACCAAAAAGAAAAAAAGTGTTTATTTAAAAAAGCACTCAGTTGAGTGTGGTGGCACACACCTGTAATCCCAGAACAAAGGAGGTAGAAGTGTCAGCCGGGTGTGGTGGTGCACGCCTTTAATCCCAGCACTCGGGGAGGCAGAGGTAGGAGGATCACCATGAGTTCAAGGCCAGCCTGAGACTACAGAGTGAATTCCAGGTCAGCCTGGACTAGAGCGAGAGAGACCCTACCTTGAAAAATGGAGGCAGAAGTATGAGGATCACTGTGGGTTCGAGGCTAGCCTGGTACTACAGAGTGAGTTCCAGGTCAGCCTGGGCTAGAGCGAGACCTTACCTTGAGTAAAAAACAAATCAAACAAACACCCCCCCCCAAAAAAAAAACAAAAACAAAAAATTGGAGCTGGAGAGATGGCTCCAAGGTTATAGGTGCTTGCTTGCAAAGCTTGACAGCTAGGGTCAATTCCCCAGAACCCACATAAACCAGATGCAGAGTGGTGCATGTGTCTGGAATTCATTTGCAACGGTGGGAGACTCTGATGCACTTATAACAACAATACTCTTAATGCTTTTAAAAAGAATCTTAATGCTTTTAAACTTTAACATTTTAACAAAGCTTTCATAATATATTATTTAATGGAAGCCTAGATCAGCAATGAGTGAAGAAAACATTAGACACACAGACACACACACATCAAGTTAAAATATCCAAGACATTTTGAGATTAGAAAAAAACCAGTTATAAAATAATATGTATGGTGAGCCCAATTTTATGTTTATTTATTTCATTTTTACAATTATATACTGATTTTGTAAATAAAAACAAAACAATGTTCTTTTTACATATTTAAGAAATCACCGACGTTGACTTACATAATTGCAACAAATAAGGTGTTTGTTGAAAAAAAAAAAGGTATACAATGTATTTGTGCCTAGAAAAACATCTTATTTACAGTGAAGAAACAAAGGTTATTTTAGTGAAATGTAGATTTTAGAAAAAAGTGGACTTCCTAATAATTGCTAAGGTATCTGGTGAAGCACTTGAGAACTGTAATTTTTTTTAATCATATTCAGAGAATCTAATGTGTTGACTTGCTTGTTGAGTCTTTGCCAGTCTTATCTTTTCAGCTTTGTTGATTAACTACAGAGAAAGAAATCAAAAATTAGAATGCATTGGATACACCCAAGCAAAAAACCGATTGCAATTATGAAAACTTTACAACTCCTGGTATGAATGAAATATTTTTTTTGAGGCAGGATCTTCTTCTAGCCCAGGTACACCTGGAACTCATTCTGTAGTCCCAGGCTGGCCTCCAACTAAGTGATCCTCCTACCTCTGCCTCCCAGTGCTGGGATTAAAGGCATGCATGACCACACCTTTTTATAAATGGAAAAAAAAAAAAAAGGGTCTCATTTTAGCACAGCCTGACCTGGAATTCACTATTTAGTCTCAGGATGGCTTTGAACTCCTATCTCTGTCTCCTGAGTGCTTGAACTAAAAAGGCTTGAGCCACCATGCCCAGCATGAATGAAATTTTTAAATATGCAGGTAGCAAGACAAATGAGACAATTATATTTAGGTCAAATCAATCACAGAGTGAACTCCCGAAATCATGGCTTATTAAGTGACAGTAAATCTACTTCCAATCTCTCAATTAAAAATGGCCATCCCGTATTGTAATTCTTAATCTTTAAGGAAGGGTCAGGACCAACCTCCTTATCCTGGACTTGGATATTAATTACTAGGACAGTACTTACACTGTATGGAGTCCTTAAGCATATTGTACTTAAGGATGTTGTGTTATTTGAATGGGATGTGGTAATCCTTGATACAGTACTACTTAACTTTGCTTTTCAAACTGCTTACTGAGGAGTTCAAGTAGGGTGACTATAGTCCACAACAATTTACCATTTGTTTTATAAAATACTGGAAAAGTAGTAGTACATGCCTGTAACCCCAGTACCTATGAGTTGGAGGCTAGTGCTGGGTACACTGGGAAACACAGTCTGGTTTTAAGACAAAACAAAAAAAGAAAAACCAAGTAACAATAAAAACAATCCAGCAAAAATTGGGAGGAGTACAAGATTCTCAACAAAAAGAAATGACCATTGTTTTCCTTTACATTTCATAAACATGTTAATTAACTACTGTGTGCCAGTTTCATGGTTTTAAAAATTAAAAAACTAAAGACAACAGAAAAATCAGAGTTGTGGCCTGGGAAGATGGCTCAGCAGTTTAAAGATACTTGCTTGCAAAAGCCTGCTGCTCCCCCTACTTCACACCCAATTCCCCAACCACTCATGTAAAAAGCTTGATGCAAAAAGCGGTGCATGTCTGGTGTTCTGTTTGCAGAAAGAGACCTTGGAACACCCATAAACACACAATAAATAAATGCATAAATTAACTATTAAAAAAAAGAAAGAAATTCAAGGTGATTCTAGAGTATATAAGGAGTTTGAGACCCAGGTGCTGATGAGTACTTTTACCTGCTAAATATCAGCTATCAGTAATATGTACAGAAAAGACCCCGTTTTACAAACTGAAGTCTCATTCCCCACCCTCCTCTAGTAGCTACTACACATTTCTCTTTTTCTTTTTTAAAATATTTTATTTATTCATTTTCAAGCAGAGAGATACAGAGAGAGAGAGAGAGAGAGAGAGAGAGAGAGAGAGAGAGAGAGAGAGAGAGAGAGAATGAGAGAGAAAGAGAACCAGGGCCACCACCTTGTGGGTCTGGCTAAGGCCTTTTAGGTTTGATTCCTAGCACGGAAGGGAAAAAGTGAGGAAACACAACAACAATTTGGTCTAGATAAAAAATAGATACCACTTTGTCAGATCTTTCCTTCATGCTCTTGATCTTTTTGAGGGGCCATTAGCATGTAGAAAGTAAACATTTTTTCACCTCACCTATTCCTCCTCTCCTTTTAATCCTGCACAGGACCTAGGAAACTGTTCCCAGAATCAGTCCTACTCCATACTCTGAAAATTAACCAGGAAGGTTTTTCTTTTTAATAAAAAATTATTATTATTGCTTTTTTTTTTTTTTTTTTGGTTTTTTGAGGTAGGGTCTCACTCTAGCTCAGGCTGACCTGGAATTATCAGGCTGGCCTCGAACTTGGCGATTCTCCTACCTCTGCCTCCTGAGTGCTGGGATTAAAGGCTTGCGCCACCACGCCCAGCTATTATTGCTTTTCTTCTACTCTATAATGGATGAGATACTAGTGTGGGAAACACTGGGCTACAGTTGTAAGGAATATCATCACACCCATGTCAGAAAAACATTTCAAAACTTGCTCTCTCATGTCCCTAAGGTCTCTGTTGCAAAATCTTTGCTAGGAGAACTTCTTAGGTAAATTCATCTGATTGGAATTGTTCTGCACCATACCGGTCAATATCCAAGCTGTGCTGTTTCTTTGTAAGCTACAGGAAAGCAGAGGAATCTGATAATTTGCACCTATTACCCCACTCCATGAATGCAGGCTAACACAAAGTGTTTTCAAAAACTATTAGCAAGCTCTGGGCATGGAGCTCTGAGTGCCTAGGTTCAACCCCAAGCAGCAGGAAAGCAAGGCTGGTAAGGAGGTCAGCTGTGGCCCGGGGCCTCTGAAAAGCTCTGCCTTAATTTACTTTTGTGTAGTAGCTTCATTGTATCTCAATACGCAAGGCAACTAAACTTTCCTAGCCTCAGCTGTTTCAACTCTGAAAATATCCTAGCAATCTTTATTTCCTTGCCTAAAGTTAGACTAAAAAAAAAAAAGGGCCAAAGATTAATTCCTAGTTTATATATATATATGCCATTTCAATGACATTTTTTTATACCAATAAGAACAAATACTACTAACAAGCAAGCTGACTGTATTTTGATTCTGGATTAGTGATTTTAACATTGGAAAAATACCAAGCAAGATTTGAAATTAACACCTTCAAGACCTCAAAGATACACAAAAGGAAGTTTTGAAAAAGGCCCCTCAAACTCAGTTCCCATTCAAGAAAACAAAATTAACAAAGATCAATAGCAAACCTAACCTAACTTTAAGTCTACAGTCCTCCGCTCTACCAGCTGAGCTATCGAAGGGTGCTCTAAACCTAACCTAACTTTAAATTGTCATAGATAAGGATTATCAATGTTGCCAAGACATTAAGACTAGAATATGTGAATCATGACTGTCAAAGTTCTCACCAATCATAAAAGAACATATACCTTTTGCAGTTTATCCTCAGATTTATATAATTTCTACCATTTATACATTTAAATAATATTTGTGCTCTACTTTAAATTTAATTATGTATCCAGATAAACAAAACAATTTTAATTTCATGTGTTTTGAAGCCAAAGAAATTTGTATAAAACAGCATTCTGTGAATCTTTTTTATATAATAACAAATCAAAGTACTTTATTTGATCACCACTAACTTTCAGAAGACAAAAATCAACAATAAAATAATTACCTTCTCTGTTCCTCTTTTCTTTTCTCGAGGTTGATTAAGCTTGGCTTGTCTGTCTACCAGAATCTTCTGCCAATACCTCTGCTCATGATCACCTTAAAAAGAAAAACTGATTAGAAAACATAAGGCTACACATGAGAAAAAATACCCAGAACTTAGCTAGGGCAACCGTGCTAGTGAATTAGCCAAACTTCCCTAGAGTTTTACCAGAAAGGACCTCGAGTTCCCAGCAGTGCTTCTTTTGAATTTCAGGTCTTGCACTGATAACTGCTTGAGTATCCTCAGGAGTTTTAAATCTGACATGACATTCTGTGTCTCCTTCCAGCAAATCAACATAAACAACTTCTGAGATGGTGGCCAGAGTATCCTACATTAGAAATAGGTAAAAAGATGCAAAATCAGAAATGAACACTGATAAAACGTTTCTTCTAAAGCATACAGAAATTTAGACAAAAAATTATTTCTTATAAGTTACTTTTCTTTATTATACTGAGTTCAAAAGATGTACAGAGTGGAATATTCAAATGAAGCCCTGCACTCCATCAGTCTGGAAGTAGTACAAGGAATAAAAGAAAAGACAGGATTTGGGGGAGGTTTATTTTTACTCACCCCATATAATTAAAAATATGCGAAATATTCTTTCAATGTTTTGTAAAACTCATAAAACGTTAAAGCAAGACCAAGAAAATGCTAGGTTTTTGAGTAGACTTACAAGAACAAGGCTTGAGCGTCTCAGGTTTAGATAAAAACCTAAGAATTCTCTTCTAAGCAAGTTTTCCCTATGATACCTGCTGTGAGGGCAAATGAAGAAGATTCCTGCATTCTTCATCAGGTTCCACAGAGTACACAAAGCATTTATGCAGGAATGTCACACTACTCCTAATTCATCAACTTTCATTCATAAAACTAAAGAAATAGATGCAGATTTCTAAGTGGGAAAAAAAGTCTTATTTAGTTCTTCACCCTGTGGCTTTGACCCAAAACTTTAAGGCACAACAAATTTAGATTACTCTTTATTATTCTTTGATACCTGAGTTACGGAAAATACATTGAACAATGTCGGAAAATAGTATTTAATCAAAGTATAAGGAAATATACTAGTAAAGAATGTGTAGTAAAAATATGTGAGTCTTTAGAAGTCAGGGAGTAATTTTAACTCACCATCACATAAAAATGCCCTTAGTAAATATACTTGGGATTGAACAAATGCCTTATCAAATAGGAAAGAGAGACAAAAGCCTGACTGACAGATACAGGATTCAAAAGATAAGGTTTCAGATAGAGTGCTTATAGATCATAGTGCAAAAATCAACTCAATGGTTTTTCAAATTAAAAAATGTTGACTGATCTAGGTCTATGCAAAAGCAAAAGAACATATTGCATGGCATCAAATGTCTCAAGAAGTTACAAGTATTTAGAGTGTTACAGACATCTTAAACCAGCTTCAGAATAAAGTGCCTATAATTTCAGAAGTAGAGGATTGCCATGAGTGCAAGGTCAGTTTGGACTACAAAGAAGACTGCTCAAAACACCAAAATAATAGAGCTCATTTAGAAATCTTCTGAAATCTTAACAATACTAATAAATAAAAAATCATAAATTCACTATCAGCTTGCTTCAAAACCACATGATCCTGAGACTACGTAGTGAATTCCAGGTCAGCCTGGACTAAAGAGACCCTACCTTGAAAAAACAAAAACAACAACAACAAGCAACAACAACAAAAAAACAGATGATCATGATTCTTAAATAATTTCAGAACTGTGTTAACTAAATTAAAAAATTATGGTGTCAAGTATCTTTCCAGAACTTGTAGTATTGAAAATAATGTTTTAATAAATAAATATTGAGCACTTTATTATATTAGTTAGAATCACTATAGTTTCTCATAGAACAACTTACCAGTCAACCATTAATGATATAAGGTTTAAAATGCTAACAATAAATCTTATTCTGTGAAGAATATTGGTTAGATTTTTGTTATTTTAGTTTTTTTTTTTAATGTTAAACCAAGGAGTTACCATGGACTCAAAGTTGTACAAGTAGTTTACCAGATAAAGACAAATTCTAATTTGATTTCTTTTTTTTTTTTTTTATCCCCCTCCAAACATTTTCAAATAGGTAAGTTAATAGAAGGAAAAAGGGGCCAATACCCTTAGGGCTCAAAGTATT
Organism: Zapus hudsonius; assembly: GCA_004024765.1. NCBI lineage: Eukaryota > Metazoa > Chordata > Mammalia > Rodentia > Dipodidae > Zapus > Zapus hudsonius. The sequence goes on from PVHP010006730.1 coordinate 20,791, forward strand.
ACCCGGACTAGTTTCCTGCCAGGTAGAGGCTCCGCACTAGTGATTTTCACAATCACTCCATTCACAAACTGTGGGCCTGATGCATTAACTTTGTCCTGAGGGCAACACTCTTGATTGTTGGCTGCTGATTAGAAAAGAAAGACTAGAATAAGTCTCTCACAGTTTCTCTACAACTTCAACAATGGATCTCTTAGAACATTTAAATAATTAACTTAAAAAACTTATTTAATTTTAAAATAATGAATTAAGTATTGTATGACATACTACTCATTTGAAATTAACATGACATTAAGTGCATTAATTTTCACTACTCTGGATATAGTATTGCTGTTAAAAGAATATGTGTAAAACTTTAAATGTCCTTTTCCCTGAGCTAAACAGAAGTAGCAAATGAAATCTAGATCTGTTAATTTGGGTTATTAATAAGCCAATATAGATATAAGAATATTCAAAGCACGGTACTCATTGTGAAAGTTTCCCTGTCCAATTTGTAAGAATTTAAAATACATCCTAATTTTGAACAATCATTAAGAACAGTGCTTTAATATGTTCCTCCTCATAGTTCATATAACCCGAGGAAAGTGACTACAGTGAGAAACTGGTCTTTATGTCTGCAAACTGGGCACCCATTACTAGATCTCAGCAATAATGAAAAGAGCAGAGAAAACCCATGTTGTTTAAAAAAGACACTGATTAAAATGAGCCCTTCAAAATTTCGTGTTAATTTAAATGTTTTATTTTTTTAGTGCTGGAGCTCAAGACCAAGTGCTCCTTAAACATGAAACTCCAGCCCTAGTTAGAGTAAGTCACATATCTTCATAATCCTTAAAGTCACAGTGCTCTTTACCCTTCTTCGTTTCAGGCTTATTGCTGTCTGCTTCCATTTCTGACTCCAGTTTTATTTGTGATATTGTTTTCTTTAAAGATGCCATGCTGGCTTTTTGCAGTGCCAAATACTCTTTTTTTAAGTCCATCCATTCACTCCTGTTAAGCAAAAAGTGACTTATTGAAATATACCCAACAGATGACTCAATTAAAAACTACAGTAAATAGATTAAAGTATATACATTTTCAATAACCCCAAAACGCAATCTTCATAACTTTACATTTTTAAAAAACATATACTTTATATTTTTTTCAGGTCCTATATCTAACAGAAGAAATTCCTTTCTATCTTAATATTCAGATTAAAATTTTAATTTGACAATTGAATGAGTGCTTAATATTTTATTTTATAATAGCAAAAATTTTAGGTTAATTTCTTTAAGTAACATTTACTAGATTAGACATCTTTGATGAAAAGTGAAATATTAAAATTTAAAAATTAAACTGCTTTCCAATCTGTCAGAGAACATTCCTTAGGATTTACTTGATTCAAAAGGAATTTCTGAGAAGAAAAAAACACCCTATGGAAGCAATTTATTTATTTACATACATTTACCATGTAGATGTTTCTTTAAACAGCTAGAGCTCCTCCAGATAGAAACACAATGCATCTCCTGCCTCTGTGGGAGCACTCATTGTTACCCTAATCTGGGCCATCAAACAAGCAGATAGGAGATTTTTTTTTTAAAGAGGATATCTTGTGGTAATGGTTTTAGCAGTTAACATTGACATGTTTACTTCAAAAAAAAAAAAAAAAAAAGAGGGGGTGGGGGGAATCTAGACCCACCCAGGATCCTACTTTCCCTGAGAGCTGATACATTAAAATAACAAAAGGCTCTTGTAATGATTCTCAGAGATAGAAAGGCAAAGGAATTCAGGGTTAAAAATCGTATAAATAGAACTCTACAGGAGTAGCAAGCTCCCACCCTTCCAGGAGAGAGCCAGAATGTTGGAAGTAGTGCACAAAGGTAACAAAAATCTTTGTCATCCTTTTGTTTGTCCTCCTTGGGGTTTCAAAAGTATCTGGTTGTGGATTCCCTTCAACTTTAACCTGGGAGTGCTTTCTGTGCCTTTTTCAAAAGTAAGTGCTTCCATGTTTTAGTAGAAGTGAATTCAATTTTCTCTTTTGGTTTGGGACACGCTAATCAGCTCAAGAGGCTGAAGGGGTCCCCTTTGCTTTAACATGGGGGTACCTGCTGTGTGAAACAAAAGTAAGTGCTTCCATGTTTCAGTGGAGGTGTCTCTAAATTTACAAATCTCATGTCCTGTGTCTGTCTGTTAAAGAAGGTTGCTAGTAGCCTGGACTGCCCACCACTTAAACGTGGATGTACTTGCTTTGGAACTAAGAAAGTAAGTGCTTCCATGTTTTGGTGATGGTAAGTTTTATTTTACAATTTCTCAAACCTTTAAGAGAAACTAGCTTCAACCTATTTTAAGGCGCCTCCTTGACTTTAACATGGAGGCACTTGCTGTGTCATGGTGAAAATAAGTGCTTCCATGTTTGAGTGTGGTGGCTCCTACTTCATCTTCAAATGTGAAACCCACATGTTGCAAAAGGGACTACAAGCCTTCACTGTTGCTAATATGCAACTCTGTTGATTGTAAATTGGAATTGCACTTTAGCAATGGTGATGGAATGTTGGTCAGTTGCCTCAATAGGATAACCAAATGCTTACTTGGATAGTACTCGCAATGGTATAACCTCTTCTCCCATTTTATGTCTCTCCTTGTGTTTTTTCTTATGCTTCCTTTTTGCTTTTAAGAGGGAACCATCTTTAATATCTCCAGGATCTTTTTCCTCTTCTGTAGAGCAGAGTTCCACATCTAGAAAAACAAGACTCAAACAGCTGTGAAGCAGCCACAGGTCCTTGCACTGCTTAGTCCCAATGTTACATTTATACCTCTGCTTTCTTTGGAGACCTCAGAAGTGGCTTCTTTAATGCTGTCCTTGTGAGCCATCTTCTTAACTTTGGACCTTGGAGGTAAGCATTCTGCCTCTTCTGAGCTGCTTCTCTTCCTCTTCTCTGCTCTGCCCTCTGCTAAGCTGGAAGTTTCAGCCCGTTCCCGTTTCTTCTTATTCTTTGCAGGTTGCTTTTGGGGCTCCAGAGTGTCTGTTTCAGAACCATCTGATGCAGTCCTTGATCTTTTAACCTTACAGGCACTCTCGCTGCTTGTGTCCATATTTAACTCTTTGGTTTGGACACTGTCTTCCTTCTTCACTCTGACTTTCTTCTTCTTCTTCTTTTTCTTTTCTTCTATAAAGAATGTTAGCGTTAGTTTTATTTAACTTCAACTATTTTAGTATAATCTCAGCATTAAGTAAGTACTCACCAGCTACTCTTAAAGATGGGATGGGTTTATTTTTCACTGTCTTGGGAAAGACACCAGGTTTTCTTGGTGCTTCTTCTGGTGGGTTGTTAAGAAACTGAAATGATAGCAAAAATATTTTACTAACTGCGATTAAATTGCCTTTATCTTTTTCTCCTTAGGACGCCCAGACCTACCTCAATAGCTTTTGCGGCTTGTTCCTTTGTTTCAAACTCCACAAAGGCAAATCCTTTGGGATCACCAGTAGACTTATAATGTGGTATACTTATATAAACAACATTGCCACATTTCCCAAAAACTCTTTCAATCCAGCTGTGAGTAACATTTTTGGGAAGTAATTCCTTTGATAAAGCAGAAGTATTATTAATAGCTTTATAGCAATTTGAAAATGTTAATAAATACAATTTAAAAATCTTGTCATTGGCATTGGGCATGAAATAAAAAATAAACTTACCACATACACTGTGCGCTCATCCTCATCCTTTGGTCTTTCTCCCAGAGGTTTTTTTCTCCTGATTCTGGTCCCCTCTAAGTCCAGCTTTAAAAATGTACATTAAGCATTAAAGAGGTTGAATATTAAGGGACACAAGGTGAATAGTTATGGACCAAGGTAGAATTACCTCTACAACAGCTGAACTTTTCAAAGCTCTTGCTATTAGCTTCCCATCAGTAGTCAGCTTTTTCATTTTGTTGAAAGATACCAGAAGTGATATATCCACATCTAGATGAGATGAGAGATGAGCTTAATGTGTAATATAAAAATGTGCTTGTCTAATTATTGCATTGTGTCTATGGGGGTTGGGTTTGTTACATTTGCCTTTTTAAAAAGATAACACAGTAATTTAAGGACATGGTTTTTATGCACTATACATACTTACATCCATCTCTAGATTTTTCTATTTGCTCTCGAAGAAATCTATCTTTATGAAGATTTGCATCCCCAAACCAAAAGTCCACTTGCTTAGCAATATCTGCAAGCACCTGTTTGACTCGGGAGCGTTTCTTCTTTTCCACATCTTTTTTCTTTTCAGTGTTTTCTTCCATTAATTTTGGGTTTTCAGTCTCCATTGCTGTGAGGAAATGATAAGGTCCCATATATAAAAGGCAAATGGGAGTGCCAGAGCCTCCAGCCACTGCATCTGGTAACTTGTGCTGAAAGTTTGGAATTGAACCACAAATTTAGCATTTCAAAAACAGTTGAAGCCAGGCATATACAAAGCCTAGGCTATAAACTTCTTGTTTTATGGTCAAAACCAGTCTAGGAATAATAGTTTTCTCCTTTGGTTGTGTTTGCATAGGCTGCTGGGTGTGTGCCTGGAAGCACAGCATTGAGGTCTACCACCACCTGGTGGTATAGAATACATAAAAGACCCTGTCTCTAAAAAATTAATGAATTGGTAGGGGAGTGGATATCCTGTTACATATGGTTTGCAGGTAATGACATCTGGTTCAATCTTAAAGCTAGTCTCTAGAGCCTGTGTGCTATGGTCAGTAATTGCTACAGTGATGCTGCTGATGACAGAAATACATGTGTCTCAAAGTTCTATGCCCTTGATAATCTCACCTCAAAATTCATTCTCACCAGTCAACACAGAATATTTTGGGTTTTTTTCATTACTTGTGTTCTTTTTAAAAAGACACAAAATGGCTGGGCAAGGGTGGTGGCACATGCCTTTAATCCCAGCACTCTGGAGGCAGAGGTAGGTTTGCCATGAGTTTGAGGCCATCGTGAGACTAGACCCTACCTTAAAAAAATCCAAATTAAAGAAAATTTAAGGGCACAAAATGTAGAAATTACCAATTAAAATAGCTAGGGGGCTGGAGAGATTGCCTCCAGTGCCTAAGCCCCCCCCCCCACCCCTTTCAATTCCCCAGTACCACCCATATAAGCCAGAGCCACAAGGTGGTGACCCTGGTTTTCTCTCTCTCTGCTTGAAAATGAATATTAAAAAAAAAAAACAGCTAGGTATCATTAATCATGTATAATGATCCTTCCCACCTTCACCTCCTTCCCACCTTCACCTTTGTCTTTTGAGGCAGGGTCAAACTTTAGCCCAGGCTGGCCTCAAACTCATAGCAATCCTCTTACTTCAAATCTCCTGAGTAGGGGTGGGGGGAGGATGAGGAAGGGTTGTGAGCCACCATGCCTGCCTAGGTGATGGTGTGTATATATATTGTATATATGTATGCATACAGATAGACACATTTCTTTATGAGAAAAGTAATATGAAAATATGGGTACACCAGGGCCTCTTGCTACTGCAAACAAACTCCAAACACATGTAGCTTTACCTGGTATTGGGGAAATCAGACACTAACAGGTATCCAAACACATGTAGCTTTACCTGGTATTGGGGAAATCAGATCCCAACAGGTAGGCTTTGTAAGCAAGTGACTTTAATAGCGGAGCAATCTCCCTAGCGCCTGGAGATATTTTCTTGACATGGTTTGCAGGAGTCTTTCTTTTCTGGATTCTGCCACTGTGCTCTGCCTTCACATGCTACCAATGACTAGATTCAGTGCCGGGCTCCTCTCTTAGTTATACATTCACCCTTTTGGAAGGTTCTGGCTTTTAACTCTTTGGCTTGATGCCTCACAAATCATGCTCTCTCATTACTTCCACCTTCCAAAAGTCAACTTGACATCTCTATTTTTTTATTCAGAAAAACAACCTCAAACCTTCTCCTGTCTTCATACAGCATCCGTACCATCTCTAGGCTCCTCAGGCACGCTTTGGCACTTTAGGGCCTTTGCTCTTTCGACTCCCTTTCTCTTCTGGACACATCTGAAAGATTTATTTACTCAGAAGCCTTTTTTTCCTTCAATATAAAAAAGAAAAACCCATGAACTCAGTCCACGTCCCTTTTCTGACTATATTCATTATATGAAATAAAAATTAGAATGTAAACATAAGAACAGGGTTTAATTTGTTCACTACCCATGTATTTGTGGAGTAAAAGTATTTAAAAGTATAAAGTATTATACATTTTAAATTAAAAAATATTTTAAATTTATTTGAGAGAGATAAGATACACGCACATGAAGAGAATGAGTATGGGTGCACCATGGTCTCTTGCAACTATAAACAAGCCCCAGCTGCTTGTGCAACGTTGTGCATCTGGCTTATGTGGGTACTGGGAAATCGAACCTGCGCTGTCAGACATTGCAAGCAAGCACTTTAAGCCCCTATTAAGGCCCGGTGTGGTAGCTCATGCCTTTAATCCCAGCACTCGGAGGCAGAGGGAGGAGGATTGCTGTGAATTCAAGGCCACCCTGAGACTACATAAGTGAACTCCAGGTAAGCCTGGACTAGAGCAAGATCCTACCTAGAAAAACAAAACAAAACAAAACAATCATATTAAGCCATCTCTGCTACCCACATTTCAATATTTTTGTAAGGTGGTAGAATACAAATGAAATGCAAATATAGGCTGTGATTTTCACTGTAACAGGCTCCACTGCTAACTGTACATTGTAAAGAGCAGAACATTAGGTCAGGAACTCCTTTCTGTGCCAAAGCTCACTACCTAGAGAATCATGGACAGAACTGCAAAAACCAGACTATTAAAATCTCCCAGAAGACAGATTTTTTTCACCCCCATCATTCTAGTATCTTGGTCCAGAGACCCTCCTTCATTCTTAAGGATTATTTTTGTGGCTTGGAGTAATTCAGTTCAGAATGATCAAATGTACTTTCAATTTAAAGGAAGATACAGATTAAACAAAGTCACATAAGATACAGAATAATTTAGCCTCCATCCCCCCACTTCTGCTCCTACCTCTTCTCCAAAGATCAGACTCATGGCCTTAAATGGGTCGAATGTTTTACCACTGACCTACCATCCTCGCTATCCCTAGCTATGGTCTGGAAGCTCATTTTGTACTTTCTCAAGGTCATTTGGTAATAGGTATGTGTACTGTCATCCTGTGCTTTCCATAACAATTTCTGTTCTTTGCAAAGTCTATTCTTCTATTATTCTGATAATAAGGATAGTACTATAATCCACCAAATTTACAAAGCAAGCTATGTACAACTGTATGAAATTCAGGCAGCTACTTCATCTCTCTGTGGTCCATAAAATGTGGACAGGGTTGTTGTGAAGATTAATGTAAGGGCTAGAGAGATGGCTCAATGGTTAAGGTGCTTGCCTGCAAAGCCCAATGACGGGAGTTCAATTCCCCAGTACCCACATAAAGCCAGATGCACAAAGTGGTTCATGCATCTGGAGTTCATTTACAGTGGCTGGAGGTCCTGGTGTACTCATTCTCTTTTTCTCTCCCTCTTCTTGCAAATAAATACATATTTTAAAAAGACAAAATAAAACAAATAATATAAGCAAAACACTTAAAGTTGCTGTTGTGGAGAATATAACAATGGGTTAGCCATGGTATTTATTTACCTACCTGTCACTAAATTCTACCAATCTGGTTTGGGATGGTGATGTCTAACTTTATAACATTAGAAATTTCCCCATACTTTTTTTGTAATGTAGTATCTATTAAAACTACTGTTCACTAAGACAGTAATATCTAGTCTTTAAACATGGAATTAGTCTGTCTACCCACTGAGACAGATATGTAGCACAGGCTAGTCTCAAATTTGTGATTTTTCCCGCCTTAGCCTCACAAGTGAGGCATGAGCCACTTGCCAGGCTTATAAACAGTGGCTTTAAACAAAGAATACAAGTTACTGTAGATAGAAAGTACATACCAGAGACTTTATATATGTTGTTTTAAATCTCCATAATCCTACTATGTTGTTTCTTCCACCTTCATTTAAAGGAGGCTTAAAAGTCAAGTAACTTGGCCAAAGCTAGCTAGGGAAGTGAGGCCTGGTAGGTTTGACTTGCATATTCCTTACCTTTTTGTAGAATCTTCTGCAATTTGTCACCATCCACACTAAATTCTGACCCAGGAATTCTTAACCCGAAGTTCAAGATTTCTTGTGAATCCCTGAAATGGTTAAAGGGTAAATTTTAAAGTAAAGGTAAAATCATGATGCTTACACATACACACGTGCACACAAAGAATATATGGTGAGGTTAAGTGCTAGTCAAAGGATAATTCAAAAAGCAGATACACACATACAGGCAGCCAGAAATGTTGAATGTCAAAGAGATACTGGTAAAGGAATTAACTAATTACATTTCACCTGGACAGTTTTCATTATTGTTTTTTACAAGTTATATAGTTGCAAAAACAGCTCAATGGCAAGGGTAGGCATTGATAACCTAGAAGTGAGCTATACAGTAATGATGTAAAATTTTGGGGCCATTTTAAAGTCACAGTTTTTCCTTATAAAATTACATAGGAAATGCTTCAGTAACTATGTACTTTGTGGCTTCAGTCAATTTGCTGTTCAGTACAGGAGCCCAACCATGTTAATTAAATAGAAATAATCAGCTGGTATCAACTTATCTTTAAATATTAAGTCCTTAAATTGCTAAAGAAATATAATATGTGAGCAAAAAAAAATTCATATACAAATACTAAATGCTGCAGTTAGCTTTACACGACTGGCAGAAAGCACCTGAACAAACCCAGGAAAGGGTTTATTTTGGTTTACAGACTTGAAAAGATTCATGACAGGAGAAATGGATGCATGAACAGAGGTTGGACATAACCTCCTGGCCAACATCAGGTGGACAACCACAGCAGGAGTGTGTGCCAAACCCTGGCCAGGGGAAGCTGGCTCTGACCCCCAGAAGCCCACAAGGTTCCAAAGCCCAAACGGCCAGGAGTTGGGGATCGAGCATTCAGAACACATTCGTTTATGGAGGACACCTGGATCCAACTGGCATAGGTACATATTTTCCTGTAAAACTCTTCCATAACTTTTTCAGGTTAAAAAAAAAAAGTGTACCAAAGCAAACCAAAACTTAACAGCAAGAAAGCAGATTCAATAGTAAGAAAACCCTTAGAGGCCTGGGTGTTGGCTCTGAATGAGTCTTCTAAGTGGCATTTTCAGGGGCGTCTGACTTTTTGGAGGGACTTCCATCATCACACCTCTTACAGTCTCCTGACTCGCTCGGAGCACTTACTGATTTTCAGAACGCCGGCCCTCCGGGTCACCGGCGCGGGAAAGTAAAGCAGCGCACCTGCCCGCCGGCCCGGGCTCCTCCGCGCAGGCTCCGCCCACCGCCCCACACCTGGCGCCGCACGCCCCCACTCGGCTAAGAGCGGAACTACAACGGCCGCCTCAGGACGTTTGCGCGTGCGCACCGAGGACCAAGGCGACCCAACTGACGCGCTCCCGGGAGGGGGCGGGGTGTAGATGATAAAATGGACCGCATGAAACAAGACAAAAAAAACCCTGCGAGGAATTTAAACGCCACCCAACCTGGACGACCCTACAGACGACGTGCGACTTACTCCGCTCAAGTCCCCGCCTGCGTCCTTCAGCCCTGGACGATCGCTTCAGTCGTCGTAATATCGCGTCATCCAAGGCGCTGGAGTCCCGGCGGCGACCGTGACGTCACTGGAGAGCGCCGGCTTCTAGAGGGCGGGGCCCGGGAGCGCGCGGGGAGGGCTGAGGAGGCGGGGCCCCAGCGGAGGATCTGATTGGCGGTTGGGTGCGCACGGCGGTTGGGTGAGGCCGGCGGGCGGAGCGGTCCCCGGTTAGTGACGTCACTCGAGCGCGCGGGCGGGAGAAAGTGGAAAGCGGACCGGGTGGGGGAGGTGAGGGGTCTCTCCGGCTTCCCGGGGGCTGGGGGGCGCGGAGGAAGGAAGGCGCTCGGCCCGGCGGCCCACTGGGGAGCCGAGGTGGCGGTGACCGTCTCCTCGGAGGACGGGGAGCGTCTGGGCCGCCATTGAGGGACATGGGTCTTCAGGAGGTGGCAGCTGGGAGTGAGTTGTCTCGAGTAACAGGATGGTCCTGATCTTGGACATCTTTACTTTCACGTTTCTCGTTTACTTGGTGGCTTATACAATCATTTACTTCTTTATCTGCTTGTATATTTTTACGGTGATCCTGAAGGAGGCCAGGGCTTTGTCCAAGCTGCGTAAGTGTCCCACCCGAGCCAGGCCTCCACCCCGGCCTCCTCCTGCCCCGCCTCCTAGAGAGAGAGAGAGAGGAGAGAGAGAGGAGAGAGAATGGGTGCACCAGGGCCTCCAGCCACTGCAAACTGACTCCAGATGCATTCTGGGGAATCGAACCAGGGACTTCAGGCTTTGCTGGTGAGCCTCTTAACCACTGAGCCATCTCTCCAGCCCCGCCCCCAAGCTTTTTAATCAAAATTATTTAGGAGTTTGGATTCAAGGCTCAAAAATTCTTCTTGCTTAAAAAACAAAAAGACTGGGCGCAGTGGTGCACATCTTTAATCCCAGCTCTTGGAGGCAGAGGCAGGAGGATCGCAGTGATTTTGAGGCCACCCTGAGACTACATAGTGAATGCCAGGTCAGCCTGGGCTAGAGAGACCCTACCAAAACAAAAAGTCCGAAGCTATTTTTGTCATAACAGGAGAAAGGAATGGCTTATTTTACTTAGAACACCATGTACATAAGTTTATTGTGTGTACTTATATTACATAATATATGCATATGTGTGTGTACGTATACATATCTCTATAGTTATCACATTTGCAGTCTCTGCACTACAGAGCTTCTTTGTAGACTAATGTTCACTTTGTAGAAGTGAGTCAACACTTGAATGTGTCACTTTGTGCATATGGCTTTATGCGGGCGCTGGGGAATCGAACCCAGACCTTAAAGGCTTTGCTGACAAGCACCTTTAACCGGTGAGCCATCTTCCCCAGCTTAGACATTTCTTTTTTGAAGAAGTCATGCTGATGTCATAGATCAACGTGGGTACCTGTCCTGTGATTATTTCTACATGTTTTATTTGTAACTATTGTTTATTATCCTAATTTACTAAACACTTGATATCCGGGATGAATTTTGTTCATTAGTGTCTCAGCATAGTGCTGAATGAATATACCTAATTTGCAAATAGTGTAGGTGACATTTTATATGTATAAAGGACCATTTGAACTTCGTGTACAACTAAACATTATTGAATCCTTCTAGATCTTTCAGTGCCATGTTCACCACCACTTAGAGAACACCGGTTGTTGGGCTACAGTACCAGGTTTTGCAATTTAATAGGTCAAGGGTAGGATGTGAATATGTTCATTGCTAACTAATTCTCAGTAATGCTTATGTCATACTTTTTGAAACCATTTGGGGGAAGGTTTGTGTATTCTTTGGTATCCAGTTTATCATCAGTGACAATAGATTTCCAAATTTGGCCATATAATTTTATCCAGTAACAGAATAACTGCAGTAATTCCTGCAATACTCTTGAAAGACTTTTCTACTGTGACATAAGTAATCCCAGCTCCTCTGGAGGCTGAGGTAGGAAGATCATTAATAAGCAAGCAAGGGCTGTAGTTCAGTGGGAGACTACTTGGCTAGCATATGCAAGGCCCCAGGTTCAGTCCCCAGAACAGGGGTGTGGGGAGGAAGAAAGAAAAGGTTTTTCATTGCAGATGAATTATGTATGTTTAGTCCTAGGATACTGTGTTACATTGACCCTATGCTATGCTGAGGTAGCCCTCTGCATCTGTACTGAACATGTATAAGTTTTTTTCTTGTCATCATTTTCCAAAGAATGCATTTTAGTAACTATATCATTCACAATGTATCAGGTGTAATTTAGCTGTTTATTTTTATTTTTATTTATTCTTGAGTCAGGGTCTCACTAAGGCCCAGGCTGTCCTGGAACTCACTCTGTAGTCCCTGGCTAGCCTTGAACTCACAGCTATCCTCCTACCTCTGCTTCCCAAGTCCTGAGATTAAATGAGTGTGTTATCATGCCTGTCACCATTTTTATGTCTGGAGTTAACTAGCTATAGATGTGTCTTTGGGGTCTTGAAAGTAGTCCCTTATAGTATCCATGGATACCAAGGGACCATGTAAAGAAAGAATTTAAAATTCAAGGAGGCCATCTTGTGGTGGGTATAATAATTTTCAAGCTAAATATTTAAATTGTGCTCTATGGAATAAAATCTGTGGAAGAAAAAAGTATATTTCCTGATACATGTTATGACACTCAGAGGAATGTTTGTAGACTAATTAGTTTTTGTATTTACTTAGTTTTTATTTTACACAGTGTGTTTTCACTTACTTCATCCTTAGTGACAGTTTGATTATATGTCTGTTTTTCTTTAAATATATATATTTATTACAACGAGAGAGAGAGAGAATGGGCAAAATACATTAATTTATTTACAATGAGAGAGAGAATGGGCAAGGCAAACCAGGGCTTCTACCCACTGCAAATCAACTCCAGGTACGTGCACCATTTTGTGCATCTGGCTTTATGTGGCTACTGGGGAATGGAACCCAGGTTGTTAGGCTTTGCAGGCAAGCACCATAACTGAGGAGCCATCTCCCCAGCCCCTATGTCTGTTTTTCTTGGTAGTTAAAATAGTTCTGGAATACTGATTCCTGTCTCACGATCACAAGTTGTTGGGAAAATTTATATTTGATATTCTTTTTATTAAGGTTGACTTTCTCCTGTTTATTTTAGTTAAGTAGTTGAATAGCTACTGATTATTTTTTGGACCCGACTGGTTTATAACTTCAGAAGAAACAATGGAATGCCAAGAATTTATTGTAAGTCTTACTAATTTGTCCCCCCCCTCCGCCCCGTAGAGTCTGGCTCTAGCCCAGGCTGAGCTGCAACTTACTCTGTAGTCACAGGCTGGCTTTGAACTCACAGCTATCCTCCTACCTCTGCCTTCCAAGTGCTGGGATTAAAGGAGTGTGCCATCACACTCTATCTTTATCTGAGACAGGGTCTCATGTATCCCAGACTAGCCTTAATCTCTCTCTGTAGTTGAGGGACCTTGAACTCTTGATTCCCTAGTCCTGGGATTGTAGGTGTGTGCCACCATACACAGCTTATGCAGTATTGGGCATCAAACCCAGATTTCACCCATGTTAAGCATGCACTATACCATTGAGCTATACCCCGTACTGACTCTTTCTCTCTATCATTAATGTTAAGAAAAATATTTATGTGAGAGAAAGGAAAGAGAATGGGCATGCCAAGGCCTCTTGCTGCTGCAAACTACCTCCAGACGATGCATGTACCACTTTGTGCATGACTTTACATGGGTATTGGGGAATTAAACCCAGGCAGTTAGGCTTGGCAAGAATGCACTTTTAATCACTGAGTCATCTCTGGCCCTAATGTTATTTATTGTAATGATAGCTATACTTTTATTTTGATAAAAGATGCCTTATATATTTTCAAATGATGTATAGAGTGCATCATACTGAGTCCATATATAAATAGAATCTATTTCTTTTGTATTTTTGGAAATAAGGTACTATACACTCATCAAAAGATGAAGAAGTCAAAAGTGTGGCACGATGGAGTTCTGAAGATCACTAACTTCGGAAACAAGGTAAGTGCAAAGCAGCTGACTATAGACAGTCCTCAGAGCTAGGTTCTTGCCTTCTTGCCTTTTTTTTTTTTTTTTTTTTGGTTTTTTGAGGTAGGGTCTCGCTCTAGTCCAGGCTGACCTGGAATTCACTATGTAGTCTCAGGGTGGCCTTGAACTCACGGCAATCCTCCTACCTCTGCCTCCCGAGTGCTGGGATTAAAGGTGTGCGCCACCATGCCCGGCTGGTTCTTGCCTTTTGATTGAACATTTAGGAAGCTCTGGAGATGATAAAATGTTAGTCATAACCATACACTAACATGATGTGAAAACAAATTTTCAAATGTTTTCCCTATCACAGAGGTTAAGTTGTACATCATAAAGTTCAGTAAATATTATTTAGTTTGTTTTTATTGAAAATCTTACATTCTCTGGTGCTTACTATGGGGCAGGCATAATGCTTTCAGTATATCACCTTAGTCTGCATAACATTTCTACCAGTTTGTTTATTTTGCTGATGATCAAACTGAGGGATGCAGTGGAAGTTGCTTACCCACGTCTCTTGCAGCTAGAAAGTAGAGGAGTCATACATAAGCTTAGGCCTGCAAAGCCTGATGACCTAGGGTTCATTTCCCCAGTATCCAAGTAAAGCCAGATGCACAAAGTGGTGCATGCATCTGGAGTTCATTTGCAGCGGCTAGAGACTCTGGCGTGTCTGTTCTCTCTCTCTCTCTCTCTCTCTCTCTCTCTCTCTGTGCTTGAAAATAAATAAAAAGTATCTAAAAATTAAAAAAAGGTCTCCATATTCTGTCCTTATTCTACTTCCCTGTCATAATCACCAAGAGAAGTTTTTCAGTATTTATTAAATGTAATAATAAATTGTTCAGAGATTATTTGTTGAAACATTAAATAAAAACGAGGGCTGAAGAGATGGCTTAGTGGTTAAGGCATCTGCTTGCAACCCAGAATGACCTGAGTTCTATTTCCCAGTGCCCATATAAACCCCAATGCACAAGGTGGTACATGTATTTGGAGTTCATTTGCAGTGGCTGGAGGCCCTGGTGTGCCCATTCTCTCTCTCTGCCTCTTTCTTTCTCTCTCAAATAAATAAAAAATAAAAAAAAAATTGTTTTTATTTATTTGCAAGTAGAGAGAGATAGAAGAAAAGCAGAGAGAATTGGTGCACCACGGTCTCCAGCTGCTGCTAATGAATTTCAGGTTCATGTACTACTTTGTGTATCTGGCTTTTTTTTTTTTAATATTTATTTATTTTAAGCAGAGAAAGAGAGAAGAGAGACAGACAGACAAGAGTGGGCATACCAGCCAGCCGATGTAAACAATCCGTAGCTGCATCTGGCTTTATGTGGGTACTGGGCCATCAAATCTGGGATGTTAGGGGTTGCAGACAAATGCCTTAACCACTGAGTAATCTTTCCAGCCCCCTGTATAACAATTTTTGATTTGCTATTGAAAATTTCTAAGAAAAAAAATTGTTGTTTTTTTAACATTTATTTTGTTTTAAAACAGGGTACTTTATATGATGACAAAGGAGCATGTTTGGAAAGTCTATTTCTTAAGTGCCTTGAGGTATTCTAATGTATCTACATTATTTTTATTTATTTTCTTTATTTTAATTTAAAATTATCTTTAAATACATCTTTGTGAATATTAATAGTGTAATTAAGCTAATTATAGCTGATACTTGTTCTACATTTATTTATTTTTAAATATATATATTTTAAAACTTGTTTCTTTAAATATTTTATTCATTTTCAAGCAGAGATACAGAGAGAGAAAGAGAGAGAGAGAAAGAGAAAGAGAGAGAAAGAGAAAGAGAGAGAGAGAGAAAGAGAGAGAGAGAGCACCAGGGCCACCACCCTGTGGGTCTGGCTTATGTGGGTCCTGGGGAATTGAACCCATGGCCTTAAGCACTGGAGGCAAGTGCCTTAACTGCTGAGCCATCTCTCCAGCCCGTTCTACATTTATTTTGACAAGACCTTGTGCTAATAACAGCTTTTAGATGTTTCGTTGTAATTTTTATGAGAATACTATGGGGTTTTTATATTATTATAGCATAGAAAGGTTTAGTAACTGGCCTCTGTTCATAGGGTGATGGTGGTTGTACTGAGATTAAACCCAGGCAGTGACTCTAGAGTCTACTTCTTTCTGTTTCATGACGTATTTTGTTTTCTGTGGTGATAAGAGATGGAACCCAGAGCTTGGTTGTTTGGATTCATTCTGTACTTTGAAATACTTTCCATGTAATTTATAACTTTTCTGTGTCTCCTGAAAGTGTAAATGCAGATTAGGGCTAGTCTGAAGATAAGCAATTGATGAATATAAGTGCATGATAGTTCAGTACTGTGATTCTAAATGCATTAAAATGCATTTTCATATTGTATAAATATTTGGCCATGTTATTTAAGGAAACTTGAAAATTTACATGATATTAATAGTTGTACATTTGTATTTATGAAAAGAAGGCCTAGGAGAGGCATTATCTTAGATGCTTAATTAGTAGTAGTTACTGTTATTTCATCTTGAGTAATTTCATTAGCAAAAGATTAATCTGATATAAGTTTTATGTATTTCCAAATTAGGTTGGTAATCTTAGTTTTATACTATAGTTAGAGGTGGTGGTAAGTTAACAAATGACTAAAATTGTTCTTTTTTGGGAATGTGATCACTTAAGTGACAGTAATAACTTCTATAAGAAAGATACAAAATAACTTGCAATATTTAATTATGATAATTTCATTTATAAGGATATAGAATTGATCATGACTGATTTTTTAAAATATTTTACCTATTCACTTTCAAGCCGAGATACAGAGAGAGAGAGAGAGAGAGAGAGAGAGAGAGAGAGAGAACACCAGGGCCACCATCCTGTGGCTCTGGCTCATGTGGGTACTGGGGAATTGAACCCAGGGCCCAAGGCACTGGAGGCAAGTGCCCCAACCGCTGAGCCATCTCTCCAGCCAATCATGACTGATTTTTAAAAATTGCCTTTAGTTATATTAATTCAAAGTGAATTCCTTAAAAGGAAACTTTTTTTTTCTGTTGTCCTTGTGCTTTTAGTGTGTGATCAAGGGCCTCAATGGGATCACCATATTTACTGTTGAACAAACAGTAAATATGGTGGAGAATTTTTTTTTATATTCTTTTTTGTGTTCATTGATGGTTAACTAGTATATAATGAAAAATAATTAAAGAATGTAGTTACTGATTTATTAATTTAACTGTTTATTGAGCATGCTTTTTTGCCTAGTGCAGTGAGCATAAGGAGAATAAAATGACTATAATCATATAACTTTGCATTTATTCTTTAAAATTTAGGTGAAACCTGGAGATGACTTAGAAAGTGACCGGTACTTAATCACTGTTGAGGAGGTTCGAGGTGCTGGAAGCAGCGCTGTAGGACAGCATGCCCCTCAAGAAGCGCCAGAGTCACATTCAAGGCGGTTCATATCTTCCGGCCCATCTCGTGGATGCCAGCCCGCTGGTTTAAAGCGGAGGGCCACTGGGAGTTTCCAGGTAGAAACTAGTCTTTCAAAATACCTAGATAATTTCAAAAATAGAGAATTTGTGTGGCACTCTGCCCTTAAAGTAGAACTTAATAGTTTACATAGGTAGGAAAGCAATTCCAGTTAGAAAATCTTACTAACAAATGAGCGTTTAAATTTTAATCTAACAAACTTTTAAGTGTTACTTACTATTTTGCCTTAGGCAAAGCATACACATTCCTTGTCATTCTTTTTAACCAATTTATTTCTCTTTTCTTTATAATGGTATAACTCATAATTATTTGTATATTTTTAGGGTCTTCAGAGACCATATAAGGTCCCAAAGAAAATGCCTATTACAGAAAATGGTGAATCAGCTTCTACACTTCATCATGAGAAACCTGGCCCAGCTTTACTTGCTCCAGTCTATAGCTCACTTCCTTTGTTTTCTATTGTTGGCAAGAAAGATACAACTAATATGCCAGGAAACTCTGAGAATATTGTCACTTACAGGAACAGTGAGAGAAATGGCATGTCTTCTCCTTCTGTTGTTTCTGTTTCATCCCTTAAGATTGACTCAGAAATGCTAAGTGAAGAAAATTATTCTTGTGCTTCTGATAGTTCTGAAACTCAACACTCAGACTCTTTACTGACCACTGAGCTCATGAAAAGAAAGGGTTTGGCGTCTCACTGTTCAAGAGATTCACAAAACATCAGAAGCAAAGCACAGATATTAGCTCTTCTGAAGCCCACGTCAGCTAACATGCATAAGGATCTAAATTTCCAGATTACAGAAAATTGTCCTCAGATACCACCAGAAAGGTGCTTAAAACTTCTTACAAAACCTCTGTGCTTCCCTCAGCAGGAAGACTGTGCTGACACAAAGAACACTGAACATTTACACTGTGAGCCTCAATCAGAAAACACCATAAGAAAGAAAAGCCGATGGGCCATGTATTTACCCTCTCAGAGTTCACCTGAATGTTCTACTATAGATGGAAATTACATAGAAAGCAAACCTGAAGCACAAGAAGAAGGTATAAATTTGGATTTGACAAATCCTTTGGTAGAAAGAAAGACACAGGTTTTTGAAACATCTGTTGAGAAGGAAAAAAGGTGTAATGAAGATGGTATAGGCCAATTTTGGAATCAAGAAGAAAGACTAGAATTTCCTTCAATCTGTGAAAATAGCAGCTCACTGGTTAGTTGTAGCAATACAGAAAATGTTGACATATTATCAAAACTTGACCATCAGAAAGATAAGCTATCATTTAATCAAAATGGCATGGTGTTCACAGAAGGACCAGTCTGCATTAGAGAAAGTGGCCAGGTGGTAAATACATGTGGGGCACTGTACCAAGAATATGAAACAGTGTCATCTTTGTCAGAAGAAGCTTGTCTAAGTACCACTTCTAGGCTCTCGGCTGGCATTGTGGACTTATTTTCTAAAAGTAATAGCAATAGTGGAAGTCTAAATAATGAACCTTCACAACCAATTTTGGAGGTAACCTTTAATCTGGGCAGTTTTGAGGCCAGTGATACTGATGACGAATCACAGGAAGGCAACAAAATTTCCCAGGATTCAGAGAGTTGGGAAAAGGAAATTTTGCTTAAGGATGATAATTTATATGTTCCAAAGAGCTGTGAAAGTATAAGCTGTCAGGAAACTGGAAGTAAATATTTACCACTCTTAACATCTATGGGTGTCAAACCTAGAGTGATATTTCCTCTTAAAGAGACTCTGCTATCAGAGTTTTGTGATAGAACCTGTGTGGGTTTTGACGCAGAACCTTGTAAAGATGGAAGCATTGGGCAAGCAGTAGAGAAGCAGGGTGTCGACACAGTAAGCAGTTGTGACTCACTTTTAGAGTGGAATGATGAGGTACATGTAGATAACAAAGACAACAGTAATAAATCTAGCCAAAAAGTTGAAATTAACTATGATTTTTCTTCACACTCAAATGAGTCTAAAAATGTAAACTCGAATCAACATATTCTTCATGTTTTAAATGCACTCACTAATCAGACTCCTAAAACCAATGACCTGTTTTCAAAAGATCCTCAACGACAGCCCTTTATTTTGGGAAGTCACCTAGACAAAAATGATGAACAGGTTTTGCCATCAATCTCTAGCAGTGACATTGGTAGCCAGCTATTAAATGCCACTCAGGATCACTCTGAATGTGTTGAGCCAGATAAAACAAATACCCACATTTCTAGTTCCCTGTTTTACCCTCTGGAAAAAACGCATCCTATTTCCAAGGTCCCTGAAGCATGTATTCCTGAATCCGAAGAATTAGGACAGATTAGAAGATCTCCACATGCTCTTGAACTTGAAACTACAAAGGAAAACAAACAATCCTGGAATAATCCTAGAAATTCCTCAGAACTTTCTGAAGTGTTAAATGGCATATCCCTTTTAAAGTCACTGTCTGAACATAATACTGCTTTAGAAAGCTTTGAAATGCTGAAGACAGATGCTGCCTTTCAACAAGTGGCTCAGCAGACATGTGAGCCCGATAGCAGTCCTGAAGGTTAGCGTGACATGTCTGCTTTGGATTATTCTCTTTGTAGTGAAAAGGATGGGGAGATATTTCCTATTTGCTGCACTAAAGAATTATATAGTGAGGTGGTGTACACCTATAATCCTGTCACATAGGAGGTAGAGGCAGTATCTGGAATCCAAGGTCATTCTTGGCTACATAGTGAGGTTGAAACCAGTCTACTTGAGACCTTGCCTCCAAAAAACAAAAAAAAATTACATAATGCTTAAATTGGTAATACATATATTTGTGAAAATCATTCTGATTGAGGATAATACAGTAAAAACAGTTTCCTTCCTATCACAGTCCCTCAGTCTTTGCAGAATTGACTGCAGTCTCTCAGGGTACCCTTCCAGAAATAGTCCATCATCAGCAGAGCACTTACTTATTGTCCCATATAAGAAATGCACATACAGGGTAAGCAGTATATGCCCAAAAGTGTGGTGGTTAAAAAATATTAGACTTTATAGATTAGCATGTTTAATTCTAACCTTATACCACAACAGTTTTTCCTCCTGCATTCTGTAATGTGTTTACTCCCAGTATGAAAAGGCCCTGGCTCTGAAAATGTTAGTATATTTACTTCCTAAATTCCACAGTGTACACCAAATATTTTATACTTACATAATTGTAAAGGCTTAATAGCAGCAACACTGGTGTTATTACAGTTGATTTGTTAACGATGAACTCATGTCCCACATTGTTACTGCTATTAAACCTTTACAATTTCGAAAAGTTCACAAATCCTTTGTGAATCACATTAAATGAAATAGTGCATCTCATATATTTAAGCATATTGTTCATATTCTATGATTTAAATTTTTTTTCATGTATTAGGAATATTAACCCTTTATGATTTGTTGAGGTATATAAATATATAATATTTTTAATTCTGAGACAAGGTCTTGGTATATAGCCCTGACTATCCGCCTGAAACTTGCTATGTGGATTAGGTTGGCCTCAAATGTGCCACATTCCTCTGGTTGAAGAAACTTTTTAGTGTGTTTTTGATCTTTTAACTTTGCTTATGATATGTCATCAGCATTGTCCTTGTGTGGTGGCGCATGCCTTTAATCCTAGCCCTCGGGAGGCAAAGGTAGGAGGATCACCATGAGTTCAAGGTCACCCTGAGACTACACAGTGAATTCTAGGTCAGCCTGGACTAGAGTGAGACCCTACCTCGAAAAACAATAAACAAACAAAAAGAATGTGATAAGTATTATATATGTGAAGGTAAGAGAGCAGTGCACTTTAAATACTCAAAGTTAAACTCTCAGTTTAATATCTCAAGTAATTTCTGGGAAAACTGAATAAATTATTGTACGTACTAAAATTCTTTGAAATGTGGTTAACTTTGTTAATTGTTACAGTCTTTTTTAACAATTTAAATATAAGTAAAAATTTTTTAAAATAAATATTGGTATATATAATTGCATAGTTCTATATAAGAATATAAAATTTTAGGCCGGGTGTGGTGGTGCACGCCTTTAATCCCAGCACTTGGGAGGCAGAGGTAGGAGGATCACCATGAGTTCAAGGCCACCCTGAGAATAAATACATAGTGAATTCCAGGTCAGTCTGGGCTTGAGCAAGACCCTCCCTACCTCAAAACAAACAAACAAACAAACAAACCAAAAAAAAAAACCATGCCAGAATCTCTTGCCAACGAAATTCAGACACATGCACCACTTTGTACATCTGACTTTATGTGGGGTACTGGAGAATTGAATTTGGACTTCCAAACTTTGCAAGCAAGTGCCTTTAGTGCTGAGCCATCTCCTCAACACCCCTGCCCCCAAATTGTGTTTATTTATTTATTTTGAGGTAGGGTCTCACTGTAGCCCAGGCTGACCTGGAATTCACTGTAGTCTCATGCTGGCCTTGAACCCAGGGTGATCCTCCTATCTCTGCCTTCTGAGTGCTGAGATTAAAGGCATGTAATCACCATGCCCTTCAGTTGTGTGTTTTTAAAAACATTTATTTATTTGCAAAGAGAGATAGTGACAGAATGGGTGTGCCAGGGCCTCTAGCCTCTGTAAATGAACTTTGTGCTTCTGGTTTTACTTGGATACTGGGGAATTGAACCTGGGTTGGTAGGCTTTTCAGGCCTTAAGCTCTGAGCCATCTCTCCAGCTCCCAGTTATGTTTTTAAATAGACACTTTACAAGATGGTATAATTAGCAACCTGCCCTTTCCATTCTGCCAACTCTCCTGCTTCATACTCTTTGTTTCTGCTTTCAGTATCTCTAGCACAGCTGATCTTCAGGTCTCAGCATATGTCTCATGTGAGATCTTTCCATATCACCCTGTGTTAACTTACTTTTTACATCACCTGTCTGCTTTAATTCCATGTCTGGCTTCTGTGTTCTTTTACAAATTTTTTTTTTTTGTTATTTCCACAATGCTGAACACTGTTTAAAAACTAATCATTGAAGGGGCTGGGAAAATAACTCAGCTGGTGAAGCACTTGTCTGAGTTTTTAAGTGGTGGCACTCCTGTAATCTCAGTCCTGGGAGGAAGAGACAGGCAGATTCCTGGGGCTTACCGGTCAGCCTGTAACCTAATTGGTGCTCTCCAGGCCAGTGAGAAACCTTGTCTCAAAAAGAGGAAGATGGCATTCCTGAGGGTAATATTTGAGGTAGTCATCTGGCCTCCACACATATATGACCCTGTACACATGTATTCCCCCATCCAAACCATATTCACATATCACACAAGCAAAGATAAAATACACAGTCATTTTGTGAATAAATGAAAACATTGCCAAGCTGTAGTCAAATGGCTTTAAGGTAGCCTTGCAAATAGTACTAGGTGCTTTTTCCTTTTCTGTGGTTGCATATAGTTGATATTATAGTTGCTTGTTGATATTATAATTGTCTTAGTTTCTTGCTTTCAATAATTGGTTAATATCTCATTACTGGCATTCTTTTTAAAAAATTATTTTAAGAGAAAGGATGTGAGAGAAAATGGGTGCCAGGCCATCTTGCCACTGCTAACAAACTCCAGATGCATGTGCCACTTTGTGCATCTGGCTTCACATGAGCACTGAGGATTTGAACCTGGGCTGATCATCAGGCTTTGTAAGCAAGCACCTTTAACTGCTGAGCCGTCTCTCCAGCCCATTATTGGCATTCTTAATTCTTAGATGTTAGTTCAGTATTTTTTTTTTTTAGTAGCTGGCAAAAATGCAATAAGAAATTCCTGCTAAGGCATTGGCTTACAATAACTAAAAAAGACTCATTCTGTATGCCATAGCTGGGTGTGGTGGTGCACGCCTTTAATCCCATTACTCGGGAGGCAGAGGTAGGAGGATCTCTGTGAGTTCAAGGCCACCCTGAGACTACATAGTGAATTCCAGGTCAGCCTGGACTAGAGCGAGACCCTACCTCGAAAAACCAAAAAAAAAAAATTTGCCATAAAAATGTACCACCTACAAATAATATGTGAATCCTTACCTAGTCCAGGTTAAACAGTTATCAAGGCGTTACTTCACTTTAAAGTCTAAGTTATATTTCTTGGTTTTTTTTTGGTTTTATAGATAAATTTAAAGCATTTCTAGAGCATTCGTATACATGCAATAAATAAGTTGCTTTTTTCTATTACAGTTAGGAAACCATTTACTACAGTAGTTTCAGAAGCAATACCAAAGTCTCCTCATCTGAAGCAGGATTCTCAACAGGTACATATTTATATCTCTTTTTCTAAATTAATATATTATTTCTTGTACAAAATAGTTGATTTCATTATGTTTTCATGCAATAATATATGCATGGATCCTACTATATTTGCTTGTCTGCCTCCTGTGCATATATATAATTAAAAGACATTTTTTTAAAGTTTTTTTTTTCGAGGTAGGGTCTCACTATAGCTCAGGCTGACCTGGAATTCACTGTCTAGTCTCAGGTTGGCCTTAAACTAATGAACTAATGACAATCCTCCAGAGTGCTGGGATTAATTTTTTTTTTTTTTTTTTGGTTTTTCGAGGTAGGGTCTTGCTCTAGTCCAGGCTGACCTGGAGTTCACTATGAAGTCTCAGGGTGGCCTTGAACTCACAGCAATCCTCCTACCTCTGCCTCCCAAGTGCTGGGATTAAAGGCATGCGCCACCACGTCCGGCCAATTTTTTTTTTTATTTTAATTTTTTTATTGTCCATAATGAGTTACAACATTTAGTGGGCAAACAATGAGTTATCCCCAATTCCCCACTGCCCTCCCCTCTCCCCTCAACTGGATGACCTCCTCCATGGGTCGTCTGGATCAGTCCTTGTGACAGGGGACCATGGATAGACTAGTAATCAGCCAGGTTCTCCTGTCCGTACCTCTGGATAGTCTTCCCCCACCACGGCTCTCACAATCTTTCCGCCCCCTCTTCCGCATAGTTCCCTGAGTCGTGGTGGATGAGTAATAAGTTTGCTTTAAGGTTGTGAGCTTAGGGCTCTTTGTGTCGAAAATCATTGGTTTCTGTTCCACTGGCTAATCCTGTGTTGATTTAATGGCTGTGGCTGTGGGCTCCTTGTTCATCTCGTCATTCTCTGCGGAGTTCCATTTGGATCCTCCATTGTATGACTGTGGTGGCCCCTCACTTGCCAGAATCTCAGCTATCGGCCTACGGTCGGTTGGTAGGATTAGGTGAGCCCCAGCACTCTCGCTGCATCCTGAAAGATAAAAACACAATCTCCATCAGAGAGTGAGATCAGTGTAGGTTAACAAATATACACAATTTTGGATTACCAGGATTCGATTTTTAGTAGTCTCCCTATCAATTGGTCCCATAGTGCATCTTGTTCTGGGAGCCTAAGAGTACGGGATCCGGTGCCTAACGCCCTGAATCCCAGGTTCCAGACAAGGGGACCCCCTCACTAAGTGGAAAATTGGCCGAATTGAAAGCTGTTGATTGTCTTCCCCAGGCCCAGGCTCCTCCATTACACAAGTGCTCCTTTCTTGGTTTGCTGCTCACTCCTATTAGGAGTTGTGGTCAGCCTACTCATAACCACCGATTGTGTTTCCTGTCAGTGGTCTCTGTTTAGTCCAGCTGTCGTTGATCATTTTCCCCTGGCAGCCTGTGCAGTGTCTTCCAGCACTACACTAACTGCCTTCTGGGGGCTGGATACCATTCCGGACGTTGAAGGGTTTCTCGATGCTGGTCGATGGCTGTCTGTGGTTTCTTCAGTAACAGGGTTTTGCCTCAGGCCTGGTCTTTTAAAAAATATTTTATTTATTCATTTTCAAGGAGAGAGAGAGAAAGAGAGAAAGAGAGAGAGAGAGAGCACACCAGGGCCACCACCTTGTGGGTCTGGCTCATGTATATACTGGGGAATTGAACCCGGGGCCTTAGGCATTGGAGGCAAGTGCCTTAACTGATGAGCCATCTCTCCAGCCCCTGTTACATATTTTCACTTACATTGTGAGTTTCAATGACGATAACTGCAGCTCCATTCACATTGTAGTGACAGGAATGAAATCACTCTAAATTATCCTGGTATTTAAATAACACCAAAATTCACATAAAAGAGAAAACCTGAATTCCATATTTTTTTTTTCAATTTAATCTTTGCCATTCATAAGAAACCATCTGTAATTACACTGGTTCACTCTGGGGTCCACATAGTTCACAGATACTGTGGGGAATTTAAATCAAGAGCAAAGCTGATAGATAGCCAATGTGTGCAGGACTTTTGCCAAGGCTTCAAGGTCTTGCTCTAGCCCAAGCTGACCTGGAATTCACTATTTAGTCTCAGAGTGGCCTCGAACTCAAGGTTATCCTTCTACTTCTGGCTCACAAGTGCTAGGAGGCTCCCTGCATTTATATATTTCATATGATATGGTTTTATTTTGATATGGATATTCTGTAGTTTAGAGTTGAATTGTAATAATATAGAAGGTCTACAACTGTCTTGGTTCATGACTCCTTGTATCTCAGTAATTTTTCCTTATATTTCTGGCCCAAAGAAATGCAGAGCAATTCTATTTATTATATAGCTAGTATTCAACAATAAGTACATATACCATAGTAGCTTAGCATTTTATTTTCAAATTAATACAGCCATTAATGGAATATATGCCCTTGTCGGACACTATATAACTTCTATAACCTCTGAATAGATGACATCCTTCTCATTGATTTTCTCATGTTAGCAATTTCTAAAAACCCAGTTTCACAAAGGTATGTCAGCTGGTCTGTAGTCCCTGCGCTTGGGAGGCAGAGGCAGGAGTATGGCTGCAAGTTCAAGGCTAGCTTGGTCTGCATAACTAGTTCTAGGCAAGCCAGCACTACATAGTGAGAGCCTGTCTCAAAACAAAGGTTTCAAAACAAACAGATGTGATATTACTGAAAGAAACGTAGGCTGGAGAGATGGTACAACAAATAAAATGCTTGCCATTTAAGCCTAAATACCCAAATTCATATCCCCAAATCCCATGTAAAAGCTGAATGCCAAGGTGGGCTTCTGTAATCCTGGCATGCTAATGGTGAGATGGGAGATGGAGAATTTTCTAGAAGCTTGCAGATCAGCTGTCTGGAGATTACAGCTGTGAACAAAAGTAATGTAGTAAGATTTGATATTGAAATTTTGCTTCAGCCAGTGTCTCTCATGTTTTAACCAATGGCATGCTAACTAGAAACACCTTGCCGCTCTTGTGTTTCCTATGGCCTTCTGGAGTAGCTTGCACACTGTGGACTGATGGGGGCAGTTGCAGAAGTAGTAATAAGGATGAGTTGGGATTCTAGAAGAAATCATGTATAGTGTTTCTCAATGGAGATTGTTAATCGTTTTTGGAGGGATTGTTCTCATTCTATGACACTGTTCTTTCCAGCAGACATGTTTGGAAGAAAAGAAAGTGAAATGCTTCAGTTGTGTCTTTGTTTTTCTCATTACCAACCTTTCTTGCCTGCCCTCCTTCTTTCTTTGTTGAGGGAGAGTCTCCTGTGTAGTCCATGCTGGCCTTGGAATATAGGCATGTGCCACTATGTGCAGCTTCTTTATTAAATGTGGAAAAGAGTGGAGGGCTGGGGAGATTGCTCAGTGGTTAAAGGCACCTGCTTACTTTCAAAGGCTGCAGACCCAGGTTTCAATTCCCTAGTACTCATGTAAAGTCTGCAGTGACAAAAGACCCAGGCGTGCCCATACTCATTCTCTTGCAAATAAATAAATAGATATATTTTTCTTAAAAAGACTAGAGAAAAAATAATTTACACTACCTCTCAGATATGATTATGAACATTTCCAGCTTTTTTGGTGCCTCTGTAAAAAATACCACTACATTGACATATATAAGTAATATCCTTTCTCCTTAACATCATTGTATTGTTTTTTATTAGGAATTCTTCTGGGGCTGGAGAGATGGCTCAGCGGTTAAGGCACTTGCCTCCAGTGCCTAAGGCCCCGGGTTCAATTCCCCAGTACCTACATAAGCCAGATCCACAAGGTGATGGCCCTGGTGTGTTCTCTCTCTCTCTCTCTCTCTCTCTCTCTCTGCTTGAAAATGAATAAATAAAATAGTAAAAATAAATCTTTACAAAAAAAAAAAAAGAATTCTTCTGAAAGTTACCTTTTTTTTTTTTTTTTAATTTTGTTTTTCGAACCCAGGATGACCTGGAATTCACTTTGTAGTCTCTGGCTGACCTCGAACTCACAGTGAGCCTCCTATCTTTGCCTCCAGAGTTCTGGGATTAAAGGTGTGCCCACTACACCTAGCTGAAATTTACCTTTTGAGGAACAACCCTTTTCTATGCTTTGGACAAATAGTTCCTTATTTTAGACATTTAGATTATTTTAAGTTCTTTCATTGGATTTATTTTATTTCTAAAAGTAGAAATACTTAGAAGGGTAGGAACTACTTCCTTAGGTTCTTAATATTATCATATGTAAAATTTTTGATGTATAATTAGAATATTTATTTTACTTCATTTAGTCATTTTTGGAGGGATTGTTCTCATTCTATGACACTGCTCTTTCCAGCAGACATGTTTGGAAGAAAAGAAAGTGAAATCCTGTGAAGGACATTTTAAATTTTTATGTCTAATTGAATTTAAACTTTTGTTGTATAAAAAATTGCTGTTGAGCCAGTTGTGGTGGCTCGCAAGCTTTAATCCCAGCACTCATAAAGCAGAGGTAGGAGGATTGCTGTGAGTGTGAGGCCACCCTGAGACTACTTAGTGAATTCTAGCCTGGGCTAGAGCAAGACCCTACCTTGAAAAACAAAACAAAAAGCTGCCTTTATATTTATATTAATTTTTATAAGTTACTAAATAACCAGGAGGTTAAACCCAATGAATCACTTTAGTCTTTGTAAGCCTTTTAAATTATAAAGTAGTGGGCATGGTGGCGCATGCCTTTAATTCCAGCACTCAGGAGGCAGAGGTAGGAGAATCGCTGTGAATTCAAGGCCGGCCTGATACTCCAGTGAATTCCAGGTCAGCCTGAGCTAGAGTGAGACCCTACCTCGAAAAACAAAAACAAACAAACAAACTAAAATTGTAAAGTAGCCAAAACCATTTGTATAGTTAGAAGGCACAGTTAATGTCATGTCATTTTTAGTTTGTATTACATAGTGTCACTTTGAAACTCATTTTTTATGTATTACTTGTTTAGATAAGTCTGCTGTCTAATGTATCTATGTGTTCTGTATGATTAATTTGATTTCATTGAATAACAGATCCTTTATCAAAAAAGTTAATTTCGGGCTGGAGAGGTGGCTCAGCTGTTAAAGGCACTTGCTTGCAAAGGCCGATGGCTTGGGTTTGATTCCTTGTACCCATGTAAAGCCAAATGTACAAAGTGATGTATGCCTCTGTAGTTCATTTGCAGTGGCAAGATGCCCTGGTGTGTGTATACTCTAGCTCTTTTTTCTTTCTCTGCTTACAAATGATAAGAATATTAAAAAAATTTTTGGATTAAGCCAGGCATGGTGATAAATGCCTGTAATCCCGCGCTTGGGAGGCAGTGCCAGGAAGATCAAGAGCTCAAGGCCAATTTTGACTGCAAAGTGAAAAATGCCAAAGCCAGGCTGGGCTACAGGAAACCCTGTCTCAAACAACAAAAGATGGAAAAATAATTAGGATCATGATTTTATAACATGCTGAGTTTTAAAACAATCATAGTACAATATATATGGTACTATGTATATATGCATGCTATATACTACCATATATATGCATATATATGCATTCTCTGGGTAGCGTGCATATGTATAGAGCAAGGCAAGGTGGATGTGGTAGTTGCATTTGTTTTTCTATTTATTTTTTGAGACAGGCTTCAATATGTCCGGGCTAGCCTGGAACTCATTAGGCAGCCCAGGCTGGCTTCAAACTTGTAATTCTTCTACCTTTCCTCTGCCTGGAGGCAATTATATTTTCAAAGAACAAACTTACTTTGAGTTGTGTATTTTCCCAACAAAATTATGAACCACTTGCCAAACTATTCTAGTAAGCTAGATAGATAACTCAAATAACCTACCAATATTTCATTCTAGCTCTTTTCCCTGGGAGGTGAAGAGACTGCTTTTCTTGCTGTTATTCCTAAACAAATAGAAAGAACATCATGTGACCCTAAGGTAAAATCTGTGAAGAACTTTGATTTGCATAACCTTCTGCCTTCCTACCTCTTTCTCTCTTGCATATGAGAAATTACCAGTTGGAGCTCAGTGGTGGAGCACTTGCCTGGCATGTGATTGGTCTCTGGCTTCCATGGCCAGTACCACAAAAATTTTTTTTGCTTTAAAAATTATATATAAAAGGGCATTTATATTTGATTTTCCTTTCTAATATGATTTAGAATATACATTCTGGAATAACAACATATTAAGACTGCATAATATTGTCTTTTGTTAATTTATCAGTTAGAAATAAATGAATCTTTTTTTAAAAAATATTTTATTTATTCAGTTTCAAGCAGAGAGAGAGAGAAAAAAAAAAAACCAGTGCCACCATCTTGTGGGTCTGGCTTATGTGGGTCCTGGGGAATTGAACCTGGGGCCTTAGGCACTAGAGGCAAGTGCCTTAACTGCTGAGCCATCTCTCCAGCCCGAAATAAATGAATCTCTTATGAACATCTATTTTCCCACTTTCTGGGTAAGATTTGTCACACTGTGTGGTGTAAAAATGCTAAAATCCTCAAGGGGGCAGCAGAGGAAGCCATTTGAAGCCTGAGGGAATGAAGGAATTTCTGAGGGAACAAGTCTGCATTGGAACCATTCTCACTGGCTTTGCACT
>PVHP010006731.1:0-59573 GCA_004024765.1 Zapus hudsonius
TTTTTTTTTTTTTTTTTTTGAGGTAGGGTCTCACTCTAGTCCAAACTAGTCTGGAATTCACTATGTAGTCCCAGGCTAGCTTCGAATTCATGACCATCCTACCTCTGCCTCCCAAGTGCTGGGATTAAAGGAGTGTGCTACTACATCTGGCAAAATGAAAGTTTTAAGAGGTAATATTTTGATTAATTTTTCTTTTTAAATCTTTGGTGAGAACCTTTCCAATTTTATTTTTAACTATAAATATTGGCAACATTTATCTGAGGCAGTCCCAAAAAATAAGTGATTGTTGGTCACAGATGTGTAGCAATTGTATTTACTTAACTAGTTTCATACACAAAACAAAATTCTGATTCCTCAAACCAACAGTAAGACTTTACTGTATATGCACAATATAGATTTCATACAATACCTAAAATCCTTCAAACAAAGGAATTTTAATTTTAAAAAATTAAAGGATTTAAAATGGTGGTTTCCAAGAGCCAGGAGAAGTGGTGGGGATGGAAAGATATTGTCAAATGGCACAAGGTTTCAGTTATTCAGGATGAATTCTGAATCTCTATTATATACCACACTGACTATAATTAATAATGCTACATGGTGTGCTTGAAATATATTAATAGAGATCTTAAATGTTCTCACCACACACACACACAACCAGTAACTAGGTGAGGTGATAGGTTAATTAGTTTGATTGTAGAAATAATTCCATAATATATAATAAATGTGTATAAAACATCACATTATATATTATAAACACATACAGTTTTTACATTATAATTGTGCCTCAATAATCTGTTGGGAAGGAATTCTCTGAAAAGATTTGTCCTTTTGACCACAATACCTAAAGTAATAGCTTAGATTGTCTGCGATTACTTATAATCAAATGTAATGTCAAACTTTAAACTCCAGTGAAGTTTTAAATATTATAAAGACACTAAAAATTTATAACCTAGATGTATTTACTAGGAAACTTACCTGGCATCCTATAAAACAGTCTTTTCCCACTCCCGTCATTTGTCTGTAAATATTTACTATCTGAGGACCAGTCCAGATGAGTGATGAAACTAAGGCATCCAACACATTCACCAACTTTTTTATAACGCTGAGCAACTCCATAAATGTCAACTGAGCTGTCATTGCAGCCAACAGCAAGGCAAGCTCCATCTGGTGAATATTTTAACTCATGGATTGCTTCTTTCCTGTCTTTAATATGTACAACTTCAGTCATATCTCTGTTATAAAAAATAAGATGATATGAACAAATGTCACAACAGATTTGTTTTAAAATATGTCCATCATGATGATATGGTCTTAAGTGTTTATAAATGACAAAATAAATGTAAATAGTATTAGTTCAGGAGTAATTGTTTTGCTGGTGGGTATGATTATGTAAGACAGAAGGAGAAAAGCAGGACTGCTGTGGTGAATAGAGCGCTCCCCAGTATCCATGAGGCTCTGGATTTTATTGCTTGTACTGGAAAAAAAAGTATTGGACAAAATGCTGTGTTTCTTGGTCTGGGGAAATAGCTCAGTGGTTAACTTTGCTTACTAGTAAAGCCTGCAGTCTGCATTTTATTCTTTAGTACCCATGTAAAGTCAGATGCAGAAAGTGGCACATGCATTTGGAGTTCGTTGCAGTAGCAATAGACCCTGGCATACTCAGATGTTTGTGATTAAGTTTCCTACTCAGTCCTCAGCTTGGAGCACTTGGGAGACAAAGAGAGTCATGCTACAGGAAGTGTGTCACCAGGGGTGGACCTGGAGTGGAGTCCAGCCCTAGGTGTGTGAGTTCAGAGTCCGTTTGTACTTACTGGTGCTGGCTGTTTGTCTCTCTACTATGGATGTGTGATGAAGTGAGCCAGCTTTCTCTGCCATGATGAATCTTACCCTGGAATCAATGAGCCTGAAATAAACCCTTTTCTCCCATAAGCTGCTTCTGGTCAGGTGTTTTCCCAACAATAAGAAGGTAACTGCAACAAAAGCCAACCGGGGTTAACCTGTGGCAATGTGGCAGTTCTGACTCAAAGTGGTTGCAGTTATGTCAAGATAAATTCACATAGAAAGATGAAAATTTTAGACATGGTGATGGAGGCACAGTAATGTCAATGTATTTAATGTTACTGAACCACACATCTGAAATGATTAAAACTAGTAAGTATTTTATATAATCTACAATAATTTTAAGAAAAAAATTTCAGCATCTTATTACAAAAATCTATTTAAGAAAGGAGTCAACATATATACAAGTTCAAGAGTTAAATTATTATTATTAAATTATTATTATTATTTTGCTGTACTAGAAATTGAACGTAGGCCCTTGCACGCTAAGCAAGCACTCTGCTGATGAGCCACAGCCCGTCATCCCCCCACCTTTTTGTAATATCACTTTTTTGTATCAGGCTGGTCTTGAACTCCCTCTGTAGCCTAGACAAGTTTTCAACTCTTTCGTGTGTGTGTGTGTGTGTGTGTGTGTGTGTGTGTGTGTGTGTGTGTGTGTGTGATGTGTGGTGCATGCACACCCCATGAAAGTGTGTACAGAGGTCAGAGGAGAATGTTGGGTGTCCTCTCACCACTCATCCATGTACTTCTTTCCTTGAGACATGCAGATGCTTTTCTCCCTCAACTTGGAGCTACTGTCCATTGGTGAGCCCCAACAATTCTCAGGTCTCTGACCCCCAAACCTCTGGGCTACAGATGAGCATAGACATGTCCAGCTTTGTATGTGGGTTCTGGAGAGTTGAACTTGGCAGTCACCCACTTAAGGCCCTCATGCCTAGGTGTCAAGCACTTGACCCCTGACCCACCTCCCCAGCCCAGTTTTTTTCTTTTACGATTTTTATTGTGTGTGTTCATGTGAATACAGGCATGTGTGTGCTACGGTGACTGTGTGGATGTCAGAGGACAACTTTTGGGTTGGTCCTCACCTGTCCATCTCATTTGAGGCACTGTTTCTGACTCCGGATTCTGTATTCTATGCTGCACTGACCTGGAGCTTCTAGGAAACTCTCCTGTCTCTGACTCCCATCTTGTCTCAGTGTCAAGTGTGAGGACAACAGAAGCCTGCGCCAGCTTCCAGCTTTTTACATGGGGCCTGGGGATTGAACTACTTTAGCTTGAGAAGTGAATGTTTTAACCACTTGGCCATCTCCCCAGCCCCACTAATCTAATTTTTTTAGTTTAAATTTCTGACAAAGCTATTTTTATAAACATTCATTTAATGAAATGGATATCTGGAACACATACATTAATAAGAGGGGAGACAGATAAGGGTGAGTACAAACAATGAATATTACAAATTCTATGTGACTTAACAGAGCATAACAGTTTCTATTTCTATCCGAATATCATACCTTACTCTGAGGACAGTGAATGAGCCATCCTTCATTCCCAGGGCAAGATGAATGCCATCTACATTTACAGCAGCACAGCGAATCGGTTCTTCCATGTTACACCTTGCTATCAAGGCATGATCTACTAGGCTCCAAATCCTGTGCAAGTTAATTTTTAAAATAAAAAAGTCAATTAATGGATATTGCGAGAGTGACAATTTCCAAGAAAATATTTTGGTTAAAATTATTTCATTTTAAGTAAGACCGTTCTAAATATTTTAATCATCTGATCTGTGGCAAGAAAATGGCAATAATGTTCATGCTTAAAATGAAAGAGGTTGATAAATTTTTTTGTTTTTAAGATAACACAAAAAATAATGACTTTTAGTATATTCACCTTAGGTAGATAATCTTTACTCTAACCAGAGGTGACATCTCTATCTCATTATACATATAGTATATATGTATTTTTTAACTGGAACATTTAAAATAGTCAAATTCTGAAACTGTTCCATACTACAATAAAAAAAAGTTACAAGACAACTTGAAAAATCCCATTGTAATTCTAGGTGTGGCTGCCTGCCTGTAATCCCAGTAGTCAGGAGACTGGTGGGGGGAATCCAGAAGGCAAGCTGGCTAGCTATACTACTGAACTGGCAAGCTCTGGGTTCGCGTGAGAGATACCATCTCAACAAATAAGGTGGAAAGCAATCAAAGAAGACACTTGACATCAACATCTGGCCTCTACCATACCTTCACACACGTTTGCCTACATATCTATGAACATGAATACATGCACAAGCATGACACATACACATACTGTTTGTATCCCTTTTGTGTCTCTCTCTCTTTTTTTTTTGGTTTTTCAAGGTAGGGTCTCACTCTAGTCCAGGCTGACCTGGAATTCACTGTGTAGTCTCAGGGTGGCCTTGAACTCACGGTGATCCTCCTACCTCTGCCTCCCGAGTGCTGGGATTAAAGGCGTGCGCCACCACGCCCGGCTTGTGTCTCTTGTCTTATTGCTATATCATCTGCAAATAATGATAATTTAATCTCTTCTTTATATCACAAATTTGTATCCCTTTTATTTGTGTTGAGACCCACTTATGAAAAGCAAAGAATATATTTCCAATCTTGTAAAGAAGCAATACTAATGAAAATCAGTTAACATTTTAATTTATTTTTGTTTTTAGTTCACACCAAAACTTGTGGACTACAGCAGGCATAGTAGTGCATGCTTCTAGTCTTGGCACAGACAGGAGGGTCCCTAGGTTTTGCTGGATAGTTAGCTGAATTGGTGAGCTTTATTTGTCCTTCTAACCTGTTCTTTCTTCCTTTCCCAGTTTCATCTCTTACTGGAACAGAACCTGCCTCCAAGCCCACCAAAGGAAGCAAAAGAACCAAACTTGTATGTGTATGCAAACCTTTTGATGTTCCATTTCCATTCTTGCTCTATATAATCCTAAAATTAGTCAATGCAAGGCAGACAGTTCTCTAGACTGTCTTCCCAATAATGTTGAAGGCAAGAGTAAATGCATTTCTTGCTTCACCGTCACTTCTCTTTGTTAAGTAGGCTCTCAATGAGACAGGTGACCAAATCTGGTCTGTTGGGACCCCAACAATCAAGTCTTTGTCCCAGGTCCTCAGAAACAGAACTGGCAAGATAGCCAGGAAAGTGCACTCAAGTAGCATCACTTGAGTTCTGTGATCTCAGAAGAGCACTCACCAGCATTTCTATGGCCCTTCACAAAAGGGACAAAGCAGAGCTCCAGGCAGTTACTGAAACTGGTTTGATTTCGGGGGCCCTACTCTCTTCCATTAGAATTTCCATCAGTTGCCCACACTGCTTTTTGGTGCAGCAAAGAAACATGTCTTACTATGGCTTCACTCTCCTGCACATGGGGTCTCACCTGCCTGGATGCCCTGGTTCACTTGGAACTCTTCTGAGCATCCTCTGCTTCTTCTGAACCAATGTTGGACTTGTTTAACTGACAGGAAAGTTTGGAACTCTGTGGTACCAATTTGCACAGAAGGGACTTAAGCTCCATAAAGAAATGAGGGTATTTGGAGATTGTTGTTGTAACTAACATACTGGGAAGTGCTAGTTTTATTTTGGAGCCTTAGATTATTGTAACTGATTGGTCTAATTACAACATGGCCCATGCATATTGAAAATGTCCTCTGATTTAATGTAACAGTTTCTTGAATTCCTGTATCTAAAAATACTTTGGAAGGAATTCCTGCAGCTGCTCTGTTTTGTTTTGTTTGCTTGCTTTGGCAGGAACTTCTGTACATTTTGACACATGCACGTGCATGTGGTATGCGTGTATGGTAGGTGTGGTGTATGCACATGTGTATACAGATGCCTGTGCCCTGTGTGCACTCATTCAGAGGCCAGGGTAGAATGCTGTGCCCTCCTTAATTGCTCTCCCACATTGCTTTCTTGAGACAGACTTGCTCATGGATCCAGAGCTGCTGGGTTCGTCAGACTAGCTGACCAGCAAGCCCCAGAGATTCTCTGGTCTTCACTCCTCACAGGACTGAGATGACAGGCATGTGTGGCCATGCCCAGCTTTTTATATGGCTGCTGAAGATCGAAATTAAGCTATCTCAGGCCTCTTCTGATGCTCATGCTGTGTGGCAAGTGCTCTTTATCTACGGAACCATCTTCCACCACCTCTGTACATTTTATTGAACTCATAACAGCTTCTGTCCTTTACCTGCTGAGGCCATGCTTGGATTCTGCACAACTAGATGGTGTTTTGTTGTTGCTGTGTTGTTTGTCACCCTGAGCAATCTCTCCAGCCCTCTCTTTCTTATAAACAAATTTTAAAAAAATATTTTAAAATAATTGATTAGTTATAGTACATGTATGTGGTAGAATACCATATAGCTGTTCAAAAGGCAGAGGTAGCTGCATATTCTGACATGAAACAAACTATATATGTGTATATGAATTTTTTGCCTTTTCAAATTTTTAACTTTATGCATTTTTTGTATTAAAAGGAAAAACATAATTACCAAAAATTACAAAGGACGAAAGCAGGACTAGAATAATGAATGACTTCAGCCTGGAAAGCAGACACTCTCAATAATATCAATGTTTAAATACAAGCTCATTCAAAAGTATTTTACATTTTTTGTCCTTCTGAATGTGATATCCTAGCACACGGTAAGATAATGTACTAGGAGCCTAAGGTGGAACCTTCTCTGCAAAGCCGACCACAAGTTTTCCTCTCCAGTAAGAAGCAGGCTGCAAGTTCTCTTCTGCCTCTGCCATCACCACAGCTGGAAGAAAGGGTGGGGCTGAGAGAACCCAGGGACCTTCCACATGAGGTTTCCTTGGGGCTCCCATCCAGGGGGTGTCAGATGATCAGACCACTCTGCCCAGGCCTTTTGAGACAGGGAATCATGTAGCCCAGAGTGGTTTTGAACTCCCTATGTTGCCCACAGACAACTTTGAACTCCTGATCCTTTGCCTCCAATTTACAAGAGCTGGGATTAGAAGAATATGCTACCATGCATGCCCAGTTTATAAGATGTGGGGCTAGAACTCAGTGTTGTGTGCATGCTAGGCAAGCACTCTACAGCTGAGCTACATTACATCACTAGTTACTACGATATGTCTTATTATTTTTTATATTCATTTATTTGCAAGCAGAAAGAGAAGAGAGACAGAGAGAATGTGCCCACCAGGGCCTCCAGCCACTGCAAACAAACTCCAGATGCATGGGCCACTTCATGCATCTGGCTTTACATGGGTACTGGGGAATCAAACCTGGGTTGTTAGGCTTTGCAGGCAAATGCCTTAACCACTAAGCCATCTCTCTAGACTCTTATGATACATTTTAAGAGAGAAAAAAAAACAAAATCCTTAATAGTTGTTAATCTGTGTTTTACATACTGATTAATTACATTCATTTGATGAACTATAAGGTCTAAAATTTAAGTATTTAAAAAGCTTTCTTTAAGCTTATCTAAAAACTGTGCTGTCACTTGCTTACCTGACTGAACGGTCATCACTCCCAGTCACAGCCAGTGGTTTAGTAGGATGAACAGCAAGTGCCCAGAGCTCCCCTTCACAATGCCCTTGCATAATCAAGAAAGGTTTATTTCTTTCATGCACCACAATTTCAAAAATTTCACTGTCCTGTGTTCCAACTAAAATGTGGTCGCCTCGCCAACAAACACTCCTTACAGATAAACCTAGAAAAAACACATGTAATATCAACACAGTTAATGTCAATGATAGAATGACAATCTTCCTAATTGGAGATTAATTTTGTGTCTTTCATGCCTTGGGTTGTAAAACAGAATATGCAAATCCTTGTTATACAATCCCACTTTCTTCAACTGTCTATGTTGTCTCCCATGTGGAATGATGAATTGCTTTGCAGACCTAATTTCTACCTATTTTCCAAGAGACTCTTCTTCCATCTTGGATTTACACATTTTTTTTTTTCCGAGGTAGGGTCTCGCTCTAGCCCAGGCTGACCTAGAATTCACTATGTAGTCTCAGGGTGGCCTTGAACTCACTGCAATCCTCCTACCTCTGCCTCCCGAGTGCTGGGATTAAAGGCGTGTGCCACCACGCCCGGCCTCTTCTTCCATCTTCCTTACTAAACAATTTCAAAGTCCAACTACTTTTTCAGCCCAAGTTTTACAGCACTTCCACTGTGTAGCAATCAGTAAGCAATTACTCAGGAACTACTTTCACAGAATTACATTTTTTTTTTAATCTGACTTCTCAAATAAATTAAGAGTTTTACTTTTATTTTATCTGTATACTCCATAGGTTCTTTTGGACTCTTAGGAAAGCTTTCAGTTTCATTACCTATATAGCATAGCCAAAATAAAGCTACCGCATAGCTCATAATATTCAAAATCAAAAAAAGAAGCATATTGTATTGATAATCTTCAAAATATAATAACGCTCAACAAAACTAATGAAAACAGAGTAACAGTTAACACTCAAAAGCTCATGTGCCAAATATTCTTCTAAGCATTTCACATGTATTAACTCATCTAACACTATGAGATAGTCTCACTAGCCTTAACCTCCAGCTAGATAATCAGCTCACAGTTATCCAGCTCTCAAGTAACTGGAAAATGATTTAAATACAGATGTGTGTCATCTTAATGTGAGCCTTAGAAATCAATGCCATATTAGAGATTAATGTATTATGTAATATGTTAAGTTTCATAGTAAAATAGTCTATTTTACTATGTCAATTTTTAGATACCTAAGGAAAAAAAAAATCCCCTAATTGCTGAAAAATAAATTTTGCTGAACAAAATACACACTTAAATCATCCTTAACAGAAGTTCCCCAGTTCCCAACATATTTATTTACAACAGCTTATTTAGTAAGCAGTTATATATAGCATTCTAACAGTAAAATATTTTCAAAACCCAATGTTAACAAAGTGTGGCTCACGTCTCTTGGTAGGCCCCATTGCAAGAGGCATGAAACATACAGAAGAATCTTTGTCATGACTGTGACTCAAGCCCTGTAAGCACAGGTCCTTCTGCTGAGATTGCAACTATAAAGGCAATCCAGAGGCCTGTGTATAAAATATGTATGCTTACTTCAACAAACAACACTTGATTGGCTCACTTTCCCCAGTAATGACATATTTATTTTTTTATTACCTTTGTATCCCTGCTCTGTTTCCCTGAGGTCAATCACAGTAATTGGTTTAAAAGTTAAATCCCAAAGACGAATACATCCATCTCTGCCTCCAGTAGCAAAGCCTTCTTCACAAGCATTCATACTAAAAATCCCTGCCTGGACAGAAAGACACAGTAATTTAATAATGAAAGCTTCTCAAGCACATTTACTAGATGAAGGAAGAAACCCACCTGACAGTGCTTTGTTATGACATAAGAACACATGAATATATCAGAATACACAAAAGAAAACCCAGAGGACTGGGGAGATGGTTCAGCAGTTAAGACCTGCAAAGCCAAATGACCCAGGTTCGATTCTCCAGTACCTGTGTAAATGCACAGGGTGGAGCATGTATCTGGAGTTTGTTTGCCCCAGCTGGAGGTCTGGCATGCCCAGTCTCTTTTCTCTCCATCTCTCTCTGTTTGCAAATATATATATATATATATGTCTCCTAGAAATACATCCATTGGAACCCAATATGTGATAAGGTCATATTTAGTGATATGGGCATGACAGAAAAGATAGCTATGTTATATATAAAAATGAATTGTAGAGGCCAAAGCTTTAATAAATGTCTTTTAAAATCAGAACATTTATAAGACTTTTTTGTGCATGGCAGGTCACCCATAATCTAAAAAGAAAAAAAGTTTAAATTAAAAAAAAATATTTTTGACTATACTAGGAATTGAATCTATGGCCTTGATCACTCTAGGCAAGCATTTTATCACATCCTCAGACCTGAAATTTTTTATTACGGAATAGAAGTGTATATTAAAAAGGTAAGTACTTCTGATATACACATGAGTAAAGAAAGCAATTCAACAACACAAAAAGAATGAAGGAAAACTATTCAATAAAGAAAGAAGTGGGGTTGGGAAGATGGCTCAGCAGTTAAAGATGTTTGTCTA
Organism: Zapus hudsonius; assembly: GCA_004024765.1. Lineage (NCBI taxonomy): Eukaryota > Metazoa > Chordata > Mammalia > Rodentia > Dipodidae > Zapus > Zapus hudsonius. The sequence continues at coordinate 9,909 of PVHP010006731.1, forward strand.
CCAGCCTGAGTTTAATTCCCAAGCCACCCATATAAACTGGACAAAGTGGCAAGCATCTGGCTTTCATCTGGCACACCCATATAACCCCCACACATGCAAATAAATACATAAACTCTTTTTTAATATTTTATTTATTCATTTTCAAGCAGAGAGATAGATAGATAGATAGATAGATAGATAGATAGATAGATAGAGAACCAGGGCCACCACCTCGTGGGTCCAACCCATGTGGGTCCTTGGGAACTGAACCCAGGGCCTTAGGCACTGGAGGCAAGTGCCTTAACCGCTGAGCCATCTCTCCAGCCCAATACATAAACTCTTAAACAAAAGAAAATTTAAACAAAAGTTATCATTTTTACCTAGAAGATATATAAAACTTTACCATACTGCTCACATTCTTTACTGATGTACATGAGGGAAAATTAGTATTTTTATTACTGATGGTGATAATAAGAATTGCCACATTTTTGTGGGAACACCCTGATATTTTTGGTCATCAGGTATTTTGCTTAGAATGAGTCATGTGTGGTTCTTTACTATATTCAGGACTCTTCTACTTGAAAAATCTACAATATGACAGGAAAGACTCAACTGCTAACAAACTCAAATCAAAAAATATACACATGTTTCAACAATAGATTTTGCTGATTTAGCAACTTATTTATATGAAAGGTTTATGAATTACAAAAATTAAACCCCTAATTTACAGTCTTAATGAGTCAATGCTACTTGTTTTCTCTATACCTGTTTCTAAAGTGCAGCTAATAAGTTAGCCACAAGAGCACTAGCTTAATTTCACTGAAGTTAATCTAGAACGCATCATGGCTTAAGTCAACAAACTTTCCTTCAAAACAGCTTTGAAAAAGACATCGCCAAAGCGTGGCTTTTAACACTATGTCAAGTATATGAGTTTAATAAATAAATACCCATTAAGTCTAGTTACTTAGTGTTTCTTCACTGAAATGTTGAAAATAAATAGAACAGCATTTTTAAAGAAACTGAACTAACTAAAAACAATATGCTGTATGATATAGCCTATTGTTAAAAGAATGTTAAGTGGTGAACATCTAAAAGTGTTTAAAATATTTAAATAGGGATGGAGAGACAGCTCAGGGATTAAAGGCACTTGCATGCAAAGCCTGATGGCCCAGGTTTGATTCCCTAGTACCCACATAAAGCCAGATGCACAAAGTAACGTGTGCATCTGGAATTCATTGTGGTGTGCCAATTTGTCTCTTGCCCACTCTCTCCTTACAAATAAGTAATAAAATCAAGTATTTAAATATACTTACAGCATGGGCTCCTTGTATTGTTCGTATAAGATTGATTCCTTTCCAAACATATATATCCCCATTGAGTGCACCAGAATAGGTTAATTCATCCCGAGCACAGGCCAGACATAATATCGTCTGAAGGTCACCCGTTTTACCAAAGATGCCTCGCTTCGGGGTTAGAGCATTTCCACATAAACTCCAGAACTAAAAAGCACATAGTATATGCATATTACCAAAGGATGCATAGAGAAGAAAATAAAACATTTTCAACACTTCAGTGCTATATGAGAGCAGAGGACTAGAAATTGTCTAACTGCCTCATGAGATAATAGCATTCAATGTTTGTATTCCCATCCTAGTGTTGTCAAAAGTTATGGTACAGCAGATAATTCCTTGGTTTCAATTCTTATCTGAAAAAATAAAGTTGAATTAGGGTTTTTGGCATATTTGTGTGTGCGCTGTGTGTGCATGTTTACATGTGTGTACACATGTGCAGAGGCCAGAGGTTGATATTAGGTGTCTTTGCTCACCACTTAATTGAGGCAGGTCTGTCACTTGACCCACTGATTTGGCTCATCTAGCTGTCTAACTACCCCTGTGAAGCTATCTCTGCCTCCCAAGTGCTGGGATTCAGGGTGGGTTGCCACATCTGCCAGGCATTTTATACGGTCCTAGGAATATGAACTCAGTCCTCAGCACTTTATCCACTGATTTATCTCCCAAGCTCCTTCAGTATTTTTAAAGCTATGCTCTCTTTAAGTTTGTCAGAAAAAAATTACTGAGACTTAGTTAAATGAAAACAAAAGCAGGGGCTGGGGATATAGCTCAGTAGTCAAACACCTACACTGTGTGTGTGTGAGAGAGAGGCCCTGGCTTCAATCCTCAACACCAGAGAGGGAAAAATGAAGACAAATCACCATCCACTGATAGGAAAAAAGAACCAAATCTAATGTGAATCTCTGATGCAAACAGGAGAGTGAAGAATGGAAGAGAAAGACTATCTGCTGCTCTCATTGACAGTGTCAAAGTTGAACAATTTCTTCACTGTAAAGCTTAAAAACAGTATCACCTACTTGGAATAACTTTCATCCCTGAGAGAAGATAAATTAAGCGTGAGTCTTCATGACCAGAATTTTTACTTTATTATGAAGTCTAATAAACTATTGTAGTTTTCAGAGTCCAGAGTCCTCACCATTACACCATGGAACTAACAACTTTTATAGTTTCCAAAAAGAAAAAAATTTAAGATAATACTCTATACTTAGATTTTACAGCCCAAAGCTTTACAAACTAAAAAGTCAGAGAACTAAAAAATTTTATAGTTATCCATTCAAACTAGTGACTTTTATTTTTTTATTATTAATTTATTTTTTAATTGTCCATAATGAGTTACATTATTTAATGGGCAGACAATAAGTTGTTATCCCCTGTTCCCCAATGCCCCTCCTTCCCCATCCCTGATCAGCTGGATATCCTCCTCCTTGGGTAGTCTGGATCAGTCCTTGGGGCAGGGGACCATGGATAGCCTAGGAGACAGTCCGGTTCTGCCGGCCTTAGAGTGTTGCTACTGAGGGCAGCCATGACTTTGGGTATTCTCCCCCATCAAGGCTCTCACAATCTTTCCGCCCCCTCTTCTGCTCATTTCCCTGAGTCGTGGTGGGTGAGTATTAAGGCTGTTTTATTGTCAAACTAGTGACTTTTAAAAAAATTGTTTTTAAAAAATATTTTTATTTATTTGCAAACAGAGAGAGATAGAGAAAAGAGATAGACAGAGAGAATGGGTGTGTCAGGCCTCCAGCCAATGCAAATGAACTCCAGATGTATGTGCCACTTTGTACATCTGACTTTATGTGTTTACTGGGGAACTGAACTTAGGCTTTGCAAGAGACTTAATCACTGAGCCATCTCTCCAGCCCTTTTGTTTTTTAGAGGCAGGTCTCACTGTAGCCCAGGCTGACCTGGTACTCATTCTAGCTTAAATTGGCCTAAACTCATGGTTATTCTCCTACCTTAGCCTCCTAAGAGCTGGTATTATAGGTGTGAGCCACCATACCTGGCTCACTAATGAGTATTTTAGTGAGTGAAATTTTAGGATTTTCAAACTTATAAGCACCATCATGTCTATGGATAAGAAGAGCTGACCTCTTCTTTCAGGAAGTCTAATTAGAATCTATTATTATCTAAATCAGCGATTTCCAACCTTGGCTTCACCTGGGGAGACTTAAAATTCTTTTGGATCTTCAACTGAGAAAAACTGAGGCAGCATTTCTGAGTATAATGAAGTCCAGATTTCCAAATGCCTTGAGGATCAGCAGGAGTTAAGACTAAAAAGCAGCATGATTTAAGGCTCTAAATCCTTGATCAGTACTGGCAAATGGAACTGTCAGTGAAAGTTTCTCTCTCTCTTTTGCTCATTCACCTTCTTATGTGTGCCTATGTGATTGCGTGAGTACGCTTTCCAATACAGGGTCCACTAGACACTTGACTCCTGAGCATTTGGAATGTGGCTGTAAGTATGATTAAAGAAATGAATTTAAATTCATTTAACTTGAATTTATATTTAGATAGCTACCTATAACTAGTGGCTATTGTACTAGACAGTACAGTTTTAGAACATCCCTGGTACTCAGTTTCTCATGTACTACTGACAAAAAAGAAATAGTCAAGAAAAAAAAAAGAAGAAAAGAAATACCACAGTACTTCATGGCTTGTAGCTTTATTTGCACTAAGTCAGCAGTTAGATTTCTTTATTCACCGTTTTCCAAGCAAGTGGTGTTAACCACTGAGCAATGTCTTCAGGCCCTGATTTTATAATCATTTATTAAACATGTAATCTATATCAAGTACATTGTTAAGCATCATCTGGGTCAAAGATAAAAAGAAAACAATTTGTCTCCACAATGCTTAAATTATGTGCCTAATGCCTACCAAAGGGCGAATGCTGCTAAATATTTTCTGAGAAAATAAGGATCTATATTAAATCAATATGAGAATAGCAAAACCAACAACGGCAGCCGCACATAAAGGTGCCCTGGAGAGAATGTGGGTGGGATGAGTGTTGGGACACAGAATCCTCTTCACTAGGAATGAACTGTTTTCAGGAACAGTTATGTAAGACAGTGGACACCCCCATTTGCCACTTGCACCAGTGATTGGCAAGGAACTATAGGCAAGAATGAACCAGCTGCTGCAGAAACAAAGTAAACAAGTGCCATCGAGGCTGAAGGCACAGCCAAGGATGAATATAGAAAAAGGAAAGATAACTCGATGCTGGACACTGGGAAAGGCACCTGAGCACAAGCTGTTTTGAAAATCGTCACCTCTTTGAGGATGGTAAGAAACAGTCATGGTTTCAATGGGAGAAAAGCTACAAGTGGTTAAACATCTCCTCAGGGGCAGCACTACCTTTATCCATGCTGTCCACCACATTACTGTCCATCTGAAAAGAAGAACTCTTACTCAGTTTGGCTCACATTTTTAAAAATGTTTTTAAATTATTTATTTATTTGTATGTAAGCAGAGAGAGATAGAAGAGACAGAAAGAATGGGTATACCAGGGCCTCTAGCCATTGCAAACAAACTCTAGATGCACACATCCCTTGTGCATCTGGCTTTACATGGGCACTCGGGGAATGAAACCTGGATTGTCAGGCTTTGCAGGCAGGTTCCTTAACCACTGAGCTATCTCCCCATTGGCTCACATTTTACTTTGCACATAAAATATGAGGAAACAACTTGAACACAGTAAAACCTACCTCACTCGACTATAAATTTCCAATAGAGAGTGGTTAATTAATTCCATATTCATACCTATATCCCTTATTATGTCTCAAAATGTCTACACAATACATGTGTTAGAATGAACATGAGAACATTGAAGAGTTGACATTTTAAAATAAGTCCTATCAGAATGCTGTAGCTACACTAAATTATGAATAGTGTGATGTATTCATAGTAGCAGAAACTACAGAAGAGTATTATAAGAAGACCCTGCTAGTACCTTGATATGTTTCACACCACAGCTCACAAGTTTATTTGGCTGGTACAGATCCCAAGATATATCAAATATCTGTGAACAAATCAGATTAACAATTAAAACCTTTCCAGTATCATTTAAAAATTCTGTCCAGAAAATCATGGCCTAAAACTTGACCCTATCAGATACTACAGCCGTCTCAATAAGTAATCAACAGAATCCTATGTTTCCAAATATTATCAGAAAAAATAATTATATAAAGAACAGAAGTGATTTCTTAATTTTGATGAGTTTCATGAAGTAGCTAGTAGAGTTAAATTAACCATTTCTATTTATTTTTATTTTTTTTAAAGAATTTTGTCCATAAATAACATGAAAAACATATCAATGCAATTTAAAAATGCTAACCATAAAAACTTTTAAAATGCCAGATGTTGCAGTCAGCTTTCTAGTTGCTGCACAGGAAGAACCCAAACAAAAGCGGCTTGTAGAGGAATGGGTTTATTTGGCTTACGGACTCGAGGGGAGACTCCATCCTGGCAGGGAAAACGATGGCATGAGCAGAGGGCTGGACATCACCTCTGCCACAGCACTGCAAACAGCGGCAGAAAGGTGTGCCAAATACTAGCAAGGGGAAGCTGGCTTATAACCCCCATAAGCCCACCCCCAACAACACAGCTTCATCGAGGTTGTAAACCCAAACTGCCATCAGCTGAGGATCGATCTATCAGAACACATTCAATTGTTTGTGGGGGACACCTGTATCAAACCATGACACCAGATAATATCATTTTATGAAACAATTGGTCTACTGAATCCAAAGTGCTAATGTATGAGATACTTTGACCTGAGTCAGATTACACAGTTACCTAACAAAATATACATATCATTTTAATAACTATTGAAACATGTGTAAAGGACTCTTTAAACAATCTTAAAAGCCAGGTATCTTTTTCTAAAATTCAAATAAAAGCAAAATTCCTATATAACATTTACATATTCATACAAAACAGTTGTTGACTATACCTCTATGCTGGTTCAAGTTAGGATTTAATCAAACATGTATACAAAAGACACTTTTAATGAGTTTATGAAATTTTTAATCTAGTTTTATAAAAGCACAACACTGAAAAATATTCTTTATATTCATCTTACATAACTTAGAATAAGGAATTTTAACAAGTTTCCAAAGTAAAAAAAAAGTGTTGGGTCTATAAAAATTTTATAGTAATATTTTGTTCATTTATTTATGTTTTGCATTGCTTGGGGTCAAACATGCCCTTATGCATGCTTCCACAGAGTAATATCCTTAGCCCATAGCAATACATAATTTCAAATTTAAATATGCAACATTATTTTTACTTTAAGTATAATATATGTAGTGTATTAGTAAACCAAACTAAACAAACCCTAAGCACAAAGCACTTAATTTTAAAGTTGATTTTTGCATAATGAATGTTTTCATATTTCCATACTCATTAAATTGTACAAATTAACTATGCAGTCTTTTATAAATCAACTGCAGTTAATAAAGCTGCTAAAAAAGAAAAAAAAACTGATTTTTTTTTTTACCACAGCAAGCACTGGGTTGAAAGTTTGATTGTGATGTTATTCATATTGAATGATAAAATCTAAGATTGTATGGGTATTTCTAATGGCACAATTAAAATGTTTAAGGTTTTGATAGATTTAATATACTGTAAACTTTTTCCATTTGAATTATTCTTAGTATGCTTACAGAACTGTACCACTGTTAACTATAATTGGTTTTAGCACATTTTTATCAGCTATAAAACAAACTCCCCATTCCTCTTTCCACCTTTTTCCGAACTCCTCCATAATTATATTTTTTACAAGTTGTAGAATTTTAATTATCTATGACCTAGCTGGCAATAACAAGATACAAAATAATATCCTCCCCCGCTACAAACTGTTGCCTAGGATTTTCCTGCCAGTACTCATTAGACATCCCAAAGGAGTATACTTACTCTGTCTGTGTGACCAGGAGCCATAGACAACATTTTCCCCCTTTTCCAGTCCCAAACACAAACTGCATTCTTTGAATCGAGTCCAACTGAAACCAAGCGCTGATTATGTCCAAGAAGTCCAGGAGGGAATAAAAAGACAAGCAAACCAAATAACTACCAAATTATAAGTGGCAAGTAAATTCTACTCATGGGCTTAATGAACATCAAAATGTATATACCTATATGTCAGAAACCTCATGTAGAAAAGGCAGGTGTTTTATTAATACATGTATGTATATACAGATATATGTTTTCATACTGAGGGAGACTTTCATTTCTAAGAGAATTGACAAATAAATTTCTGTTACTCCTACCAGAAAGGAAAACTCTTAAATAAAATATAAAAACTTCTTTTCAAATGCTCTGCTGTGCTGCCAAAGAATTAAGAAAACTGAGAACAAAAAGGGATTTTCAGTGGAACTTTGAGGCCTCAAACTAGAACCAGCCAAAAACATTAAGGCTCCATGCATCCAGAGTCATTGCTCAGTGGAAGAGCACATCGATCTATCATGTGTAAGGTAGCCTGGATTCCATAAAAGCAAACAGAGAGATAGAGAGAAGAGAGAGGAGAGAGAGACAGACTCAAAGCACTGAGCTTTCCAAGCAATGACAAACTAAGTTTGAAAGCATTTCTTGTGTAGACTTAACAAATATCCATAACCCAAATCATGCTCCTGTTGAGCAACATCAAACAAGAAGGGTAATAAGAAGCAAGGCAAATGCTACCCCCTCTTCATTTCTATAAATTCTTAGTTTATATTCTTTTCTTACCTTTAACTCAGTCTAAGCAGGTGATTAAAGATAACACTTTTCCCATAAAAATGTAATGCTTAACCCATATCTTCAAAGATCGAGTAAGGGAAGGAAAACCAGAAGAGTTAATTCAAAGTAAATTTCAGACCTAGGAACTCAGACTCCAGATCTTAGTGCTTTCAAACCAGAACCAAAAACTCCGAGCAGCTGAGAGGGGCGTCAATGGAGAAAGTGGTAAGAGACTGGGCTGTAGAGGTAGGCTAGAAGCCAGGGAAAGAGTGGGCTTTACTATTTGTTTTTGTATTTTTATTTTGAAAGTATTAGAATAAAGACATACCTAAGTTTAAATGTGCAATCTGAAATATTTCTTGGACCTCCAAGGGGCTCATCTGGAGCTCAGAGAAGCCAGAGCCAGTGTTAACTCATATATATGCAAGTTAAAATCACAGGTCCAGATAATCATTCAGGGAGATCAAGTAGGGTAGTGGGTAAGAAGGTTACAGACTCCTAAAGAGCACTGGAATGAGACAGGAGCAAAGGCTCCTTTGAATATAACTAAGAAAGGGGCTGGGATGCATGTAGAGCACTTGCCTAGCAAAGCCCTGGTTTCAACGGATAGAGACACAGGCAGGCGGATCATAAGTTCGAGGGCATTCTTAGTTACACAGCAAGTTCCAAGCCAGCCTAGTCTACATGAGAACTTACCTCAGTCTAAAGGAAAGATAACTAAGAAGTAGTAACAAGAGAGGGTGAAGAACAATGTGCGAGAAGCCTCTACCGAGCTTCCCAAATTCCTCCCTGATCTTATTCCCCATAAGCTTATTTGAGTCCACTAACTGAGCTGAAAGTAGAACATAAACAGTCAAGAAAAACACAGGAAGCATCCCATGAGTTCCTGAAACAAATTAAGTAAAGGGCAAACTTTTGATTCTAGCATGAAAGGCCTTGTAGGTTGTTTCTTGTACAAGAATCATTTTGGTGTTACAAAGGGCAATTATAAAATTCAAGGCTTGATGGAGTAAATAATGGTCAAATTATACTTAAAGCCACTCAAAGATTGAAGTGAATAGTGAAAGAAAAATCTAAAAGAATACAGTATGTACTTTGAGATACGTGTAGATATCAAAAGAACTAAAAGGCTCTTGGAAGACCTGAGGAACATGTTCCTCTCCATGCACACATTATTTTACAGAAATGGTTCTCTTTATAATCGACCATGTGCCAAAAGTCAAAAGTAAACTGAAGCATTATTTTGTGTCATCTTTTAATTAATAAAAATTAAGTTTAAAAACTGTTCTTAGCTCATTATACAAATCAGTTCACCTGTAACTTAGATTTTTGTTAAGAATGGGAAGTATGTTTTTTAATAAACTGTAGTTATATGTTTGAAATTATATAACAAATACTTATCCTACACCTACCTCCTCTCCCACTTAATGTATGGAATGTTAGTATCTGCTTCATATGGACTATAAAGTTGCCTTTTCAGGCCTTAATTACTATTAATAAGGCAGACTATCAGAATTAACATGGCTATTCAACTCATTAAGAGGAATGCCTCTGGGAATGAACATAAAGCATTACTACCAGTCAGGAAACCCATTGATTAGCTAAATCCTAAACTATCAGGTATAGATTCACGTCTATCAGAAAATTAAAAAAAAACTAGACAATAATGTCTATGTGGCACCCTATAAGCAATTTATAAACATAAATTTTCTCAAACATAGTTTACAAATGAAGGCACTAAGAACATTTCTTCTTCCATTGGAAGAAGTTACATGTGGCACCCTATAAGCAATTTATAAACAGATAAATTTTCTCAAACATAGTTTACAAATGAAGGCACTAAGAACATTTCTTTTTCCATTGGAAGAAGTTACATTTTAGCTCTACTTAAAATGGATGAATTTCTTTTGATATCTAGATAACCACCTCCTAAGTGACATGTTTGGGAGGCAGCACAACAGTCTGTTACAAACATGAGCTTTGAGGCATGACTGACCTGGGTTCCCGCTCTGGCTCCATTACTAGCTGTGTAACCTGGGACAAGTTATTTTACCTCTCTAAGTCTCATTTTCTTTATCTGCAAAATAGAGATAATAATGGTATCTATTTCATAGGGTTGTTGTGAGGGTTAAATGAGATAATTCAGGCTCAGTAAGATGCCTGGCACTTAGTATGTGCTGCTTATCTTTTATTTCGTTTCTCTAAGTGTTAAAATTTAATAACATGTGCTATGAAGGCCTATGATAATAAAATACATGTACCCAAGATTTTTCTTGTAAATACCTCAAAGTAAGCAAAATTAAAAGGTTTCAACTAGTAAAAACTATGGAATATCTCCTTAGATATATAAAAGAAACTTCAGCAATGCAATATATTTTAAAGGGTGACACTTAAAAATAGTTAAGTATCTATAACTAAAGGATACAGACTTGTAGTTAACATATCTTAAGTCTCACAAAACCCTATCCAGTAAAGGATTTTTGAGTGGTAGAGGTAAAATGTGGTCTCAGCCAAGGCTAGCCTCAAATTCCATATGTAGCCAAAGATGACCTTGAACTTCTGATCCTCCTGCCTCCACCTTCCAAGTGCTGGGACTACAAGCATGTGCTACATCACACAGTAAGGGATTTTTAAAAACAATTTTTGTAGAGTTATTTCATAATATTTTATACTCCTGTGAAGCAGGAAAAATATTCTTTCCTTTAAAAAAGAAAATGAAATAATGACAAGATATTAAAGGATTTATAGTAAAAATGGAATGTGCTACTTTTTAAATAAATGTTAATCACTATTGTATAGTGCTATTGGATCTGAAAGCATTTTTCCCCTATGTAAGAGGTTTTTGTTAAGTCTTTATAGATCCCTTATAAGAAAGTCATATAAATTTCTGCCACTCAAAAGAAGCTATACTGAATAATATGCAATATTTATGCAATAATGTACAGTATAACCTATTTCTATAAAATCTAAACCTATAAAACTAATTTTACAAATTGAAAGCAAATAAGTAATTTTTCTATAAGTTAAAATGATTTTAAAACCTAATTAAAAATTAACAATTACAAATTAGCCATAACTCTTTTAAATGTTTTAGGCACACCAATTTCTATTCAGAATTGCAAAAAAGCTCTTGCCTTGTCAGAGAAGAATTTAGAAACTGATTAGTCAATGGAGTGATAATTGCATCCTTTCTTTTGATCTTTGATTTTGTATAGAAATAACTCATAGGCACTGTCTCGTTTTTCCCTTTTCTTTTCTTCCTCCTTCCATCCTTTCTTGTTTTTCTTTTTGAGGTAGGGATTCACTCTAGCCCAGGCTAACCTGAAACTCACACTGTAGTCTCAGGCTGGACTCAAGCTCATAGTAATTCTACCTTGACCCTCAAGTGCTGGGATTAAAGACCACCATATCTGGCTTTCATTTTTCAATAAAAATATAATGATAAAGAACTTTAAAGTAACTGAAAATTAAAATACATACAGCTCTACTTAGAGAAACTTAATTTTCCTAATACATCCTTCATATGTTCTATCTAAACATTCTATTTGGAGAAATTTTCTGTAACAACCAGGTAATAGTCTAATGACTTAGAATATCTTTTGCCTTTAGGATAATGATTCAATTGAGAAAGTTCTTGATAATGATAAAATAAATACCCCTTGTTTTTATTTTTATGTAAGTCAACTACCATCTCATTTACACATTTCTACCTTTGGATAAACAAATACTTTTCATCAATTGTTTATCAATTTCATATTTAAAGATATATGGTAATTTCTTATAGTATAGTTTAAATCACACTGTAGAAAAAGGAAAAGATTGGTACATACCTGTCCATCTAAGTCGAATGCTAAGCAAGCAATACCATGTGTATGAACATCCTTTAGAACTGATATGGTCTGCACAGTGTATGAATCCCAAACACAGATATAAGGCTCTTTCCCAACTTGTCCTGTTGCAACTAATACTCTTTCAGGATGCAGTGCAAGACTACAAAATAATGAACAAATAATTAGGTAAGAATTGAAAATTGCTTTTCAAATTTTATAGTATTTAGTATACAATAGTAATATATACTAATTGAATATTAGACATTATTCATTTTAAATAATTTGAATTTAAAATCAATAGTTTTTACCAAAAAATCATGCTGAGAATTAATACTTGGTCCTGAGAAATAGATCAGCTGGTGAAGTGCTTACTGTACAAGTATGAGAACCTGAGTTCAGGCCCCAACAGGGAAATAAATGTTGGGTAGGAGTGATGGCCCGTCTATAACCCCAGCTTTGAGGAGGCAGAGAAAGGAGATCCTAGGGCAAGCTGGAAAGCTCTGGATTCAAGTGAGAGATCCTGTCTATTCCTTTTTGAAGCAGAGTCTCACTCTAGACCAGGTTGACCTAGAACTCACTCTAGTCCAGGCTGTCCTCAAACTCATAGCAATCCTCCCACTTCAGCCTCCTGAGTTTTGGAATCAAAGGCATGCATCACCATGCCCTGCTATGTCTAGATAAGAAGGTGGGGAGTTACTAAAGAAGACACCCAACATCAACCTCTGGCCTTCACACACACATAAACATGTACCTGCTCACGTGCAAACACACACAAAACAAGAAGACTTAATATTTTATGACCAGTTCATGATAAATTAAATACACTCCCAATAATCCTCTTATGATAAGTGTGTGTACACTTGAAAAATTCTCACAAGAAATCAATAGAACTATAGCAATGAATTTGTTGCAATCATTTTTATTTCATATTCATGTTTTAAGCCATCTTTTATTTTTCCATTCTTTTTTATCATATATCAGATTAAATCTCAATGTCTAAAATGGCATTTAGTAGCACTCTTGTTAGTACTAGTACAGAAATTACAAATCTCATAAGAAACACATTACAGAAAGTGATCTATAACTTTTAAAATAAGACAACATTAGTTAGTAAAAGGAAGGCAACTAAAATACATTTACACATATTAAACTTATCAGATTCACCTTTAAGGTAGAAAATAACCATTCCTGCCACCAGGGAAGAGGAACTGAAGAGAAACAAGTTTGGAGGAGATCATTAATCTCGATGGTCAACTTGATTGGATCTACAATCATCTAGGAACAAATCTTGGGACATATCTGGGAAAGATTTTCTACATGAGGTTTACCGAGGTGGGAAGACCCACCCTACATGTGAACAGCACCCATTCCCACGGCTGCAGTCCTGGACAAGATCAAAATGAGAAAGCAAGATGAGAACCAGTTTTCATGGCTCTCTGCTTCCTAACTGTGGGTACAATGTGACTAATTACTTAATGTTCCTGCCACTATGTTTTTATCTGTCATGAAGGACTTTATTCTCAAATTGTGAGCCAAAATAAGCCCTTAATTCCTTAATTTGCTTTTGTCAGGTTGTGGCAGACATGGGAAAAGTAACCGATATAATAAGATATCAAAACAAAATAAGTGATTTGGATGTAGGACACAAAGGAAATAGGAGGGGTCTCAGAAGGCTCTTGAGTTTTTAGTTTGAACACAGGATTGGTTTAGGTAATATTCATCAAGTCAGGGAATACTAAATGAGTAACCAGTGAAAATCAACAAATATGTTCACAGAATGAAGGACCAAAAACACTCAACATATGTTCATTTGAATAGACACAGAAAAAAAAATTGACACAACTCCAATCCCTCTCTTTCCTAAGTTGCTTTAGTTGGGTATTTTTGCGCCAGAAATGAGAAAGTCACTGATACAGACCCTGTCTCAAAAAATTTATCAACTAACTACAAAACTAGAGTAACCAAGACAGGTGAAACTAGCATAAGGGTAGGCATGTAGGCCAATGAAACTAAATAAAAAATTCAGCAACAAATCCAAATTTTTTATCAACTGTTTTCAACAGGGTAGTACCAAGAAAAAGGGCCTTTTCAATAGATGGGTTTATCTGCATGCAAAAGAATGAATTTGAATCTACCCCTCAAATAACATATAAAAGTAAAATCAAAACAGATCAAAGTCCTTAATGCAAGAGTGAAAATTATATAACTCTTAGAAGAAAATAGGCACACATTTGACTGACCTTAAAATGAAGCTCTGGTTTCTTAGGTAGGACACCAAAAACAGAAGTGACAAAACAAATAGCAAAAATGGACTTAATAAAAAATTAAAAATCTTCTGTACCTCAAAAACATGAAAATGTGCCCCGAGAGGAAAATATTTAAAGAACTGTATTTGACAGGGGACTTACAGAATACATAAAGAATTTTTGCACTGACAATAACTCAAATTTTGATTAGGACAAAGGATAAAAACATATTTCCACAAAGAAAATTTTATGAAAGACACTCAAGCTTAGCACTCAGCCCTCAGAAGGGACATCCTCACAGTGATATAATTCTCCTGTGGTCAAAAGGACAGAAAATACAAGTGCTGGCAAAGAGGTAGTAGAAAAACTAGAAACCTCTACTACTACTTGTGGAATTACAAAGTGAGGTAGCCACTTTGGACAGCAGTTTATCAGTTGCCATGTAACACAATTCTACTTCTAGAGATAGTAAGCATGTGTCCATACAAACCTTGTACACAAATATTCACAATAGCAAAAATGTGACAATTAAAATGCTCATCAATTAAAAGGACAAAAAAAGAGAATAAAGTACTGATAGCATGCTGTAATACAGTTGAGCCCTGAAAGCATTCATTATAGTACATGAAAGAAAAGATATTTAGGGACCACATATTATATGAATCCAATCATAAGAAATGTCTAAAATAAGCAAAAGCACAAAGGGTAGTAGTTGCTAGGGGCTGGAGGTGGAGGGAAACAAAGACTGCTAATGGGCATCAAAGTGTTCTAGGGGTGATGATGCCGCTCTGAAATCAGTAGTGCAAAGTTTTATGACAGCACTAAAACTCAACGAGTTGTGTACTTAAAGCATGAATTTTATGTTATATTAATTGTGTCTCAGTTGGGATTTTGTGTTTACTTAAAATATATGAGAACATAATTAGATGCAGTTTAAGACTGATATTTCTGCCAGGTGTTTAGTGGTATAAGCTTGTAATCCCAACATTACGGAAGTGGAGGCAGAAAGATCAGGTTAAGACCGGACTAAACTGCATCAGACTGTCTAAAAATAAATAAACAATTAAAAAGATGCATCACTTTTTTTTGTTTTTTTTTTGCATCACTTTTTTAAAAAAATATTTATTCATTTTTTCAAGCACACACATACACACACACAAAGAGAGAAAGAGAGAGAGAGAGAGAGAGAGAGAGAGAGAGAGAGAGAGAACACACCAGGGCCACCACCTTGTGGGTCTGGCTTATGTGGGTCCTGGGGAATTGAACCGAGGGCCTTAGGCACTGGAGGCAAATGCCTTAACCGCTGAGCCATCTCTCCAGCCCAAGATGCATCACTTTTCAAAAGAAAATTAAGCATTAAAAGAAAAGTTGAGGGGCTGGAGAGATGGTTCAGCGGTTAAGGCACTTGCCTCCAGTGCCTAAGGCCCTGGGTTCAATTCCCCAGTACCCACATAAGCCAGACCCACAGGGTGGTGGCCCTGGTGTGTTCTCTCTCTCTCTCTCTCTCTCTCTCTCTCTCTCTCTCTCTTTCCTTCTCTCTCTGCTTGAAAATGAATAAAATATTTAAAAAAAGAAAAGTTGAGGCCTAGAGAAATGGCTTAGTGGTTAAGAGTGCTTCCTGTCCAAACATGAGGGATTGAGGGGCCTGAGACTGCTAAATCCGATTCCCCAGAATCCACATGAGTAGGCACATCTGAAACCCCAGCCCTGTGCAGAGCAGAGACTACAGAATAACTGAGGCTCACAAAAATGGCAAGTTGTACTCAGTGAGGAGACTCCATCTCAAGCAAACAAGTGCATGAGCAACAGAGGGGGCCATCCAATGTTCTAGTCTCCACAAAAGCACACAGTGTGCCACATCTGCACACACATCACACCTACTACACAAATGGGAAAAAAAAAAACAGAAAAGAAAAGAGAAGCTGGCCTTGGTCTAAAACTCAATGGTAAAGTCTTGCTAGCATGTATAGATAGGATCTGGGCTAAATTCCCAGAACAAATTTTCTTTTTAAATCATTAGCATTTCTCTCTCCTCTCTCTTCTCTCCTCTCTCCTCTCTCTCTCTCTCTCTCTCTCTCTCACACACACACACACACACACACACACACACACACACACACGCACACACACAATGGATTTACACAGAAAAAAAACTAATTTGTTATTAGACAGACCTAGGTTAAAATAACTGACTCAATAATCAGTAATGCAAGGGAAATAATTTCCCTAAACTTAGAAACTAGGGAGCACAAAGACCCTCAGAGTTTAATTACAATATGTATATATGCTAGACCAGGGATTAACTCATATTTTTAAAATGATAGGTGTATTAGTTACTTGTTACTGTAACCTGACAGGGAGCACCTTAAGGAAGGAAAGGGTTTATTCTGGCTTAGTTTTGAGGGGCTCTAACCTCATCAATAGGTTAATCCGTTAAAGGACTCATAACAATGAAATCTGGGATGAGAACTAGTTAGAGGTAATTAGGCCACTGTGGGTATGTTCCTTAAAGGCTATATTTTGCCCCTGCCCCCTTCTTCACTGCTTTCTGGCCACCATGAAGTGAGCAGGAAAAGCTTTCAGAGCAATCATGGAAACTCTAAACCAAAATGAATCTTTCCTGCTTCAAGTTGATTTCGGGGAACTATTGTGTTGCAGCAATGGAAATTTGGCTAACACAGTAGGTTGGGGTTAATTTTGTTTTTCTATCATTACAGTACCATTTGTTGAAAAATTCTATCTTTTTTTCCTTGAGTTTCCCATCTACCTTTGTCAATAACTTAGTAATCATATTGATGTTAATTTAACTCAAATGACAAATCATATTTTATTCCATTAATCTATGGACCTATCCTTTCATCAATACTACACTGCCTGACTACTGTAACTTTTTAATAATTTTTAAAAGTGAGTACTATGAGTCCTTCCACTTCACTTTTTTAAGACTGTTTGAACTAATGTAATCATTTCATCTTTCCTATCAAGTTTAAAATCTGTTTACATGGTCTAATTATTCAGTCAGAATTGTGATTAAGATTGCATTAAATGTATACAATCACTTTAAAAGTCGATGTCCTAACTATATTGTCTTCCAATCCATGAACACAGTATCTCTATCCATTTGGGGGGGACACCCCACTCCCCCCCCAGGATTAGAACTCACTCTAGCCCAGGCTGAAATTTGCTCTGTTGTCCCAGGCTAGCCTCTCATTCACAGCAATCCTCCACCTCTGCTTCCCGCAGTGCTGGGATTAAAAGTGTATGCCACTATGCCCAGCCTTTTTTTTTAATTTAACATTCATTCCATAGTTTTTAGCATGTAAAATCTTACATATTGGTAAAAATGTATGCAAGCTTAAAAAAAACATGATCCTAATCCCCTCCTACCACCCTCTCAAATCCTTCCACTGAATCTCTTCTTTCCAACTAGTAAAATTTTTAAAAATTACCTTCTCTGTGTAAGAGACAGGTGTGTGTCTGAGTGCAAGCGCCAAGTGTGCCACAGCATGAATGTGGAGATCAGAGGACAACTCCAGGTGTCTCACTTTACCTTCCACCTTGTTTGAGGCAGGGTCTCTTGTTCACTGTTGCAAATGCCAGGATGACTGGCCCATGAGATTCCAGATTCTCCTATCTGTAACTCCTATCTGCACATAGCAGGGTTGGGATTACAGTGTGATACTGAATCTAACTTTATATGGGTCCTGGGGATCTGAACTCAAGTTGTCGTACCTGTGCAGCAAGCACTTTGCCTACTAAGTCATCTCCCCAGCTCATCAAGCTATTGTAAATAACATTATTTAAAATTTCAATTTGTAGGTCAATTATACTGTGTAGAAATACAACTTAGATATGCTGATATTGTAAGTATGACCTTGCTAAATTTAATTAGTTGTGTTTCATTACTTTTTTTTATTATTGTTTTGCTTTTTGTTTTTGCTTGCTTTGGATTTTTAAAAAGTACTTTTGAGTGTGTGTGTGTGTGTGTGTGTGTGTGTGTGAGAGAGAGAGAGAGAGAGAGAGAGAGAGAGAGAGAGAGAGAGAGAGAGAGACCGAGTGACTGAGCATGAGCAAGCCAGGGCCTTATGCCACTTTGGACATTTGGCTTAACCTGGGTACTGGGGAATTGAACTAAGGCCATCAGGCTTTGCAAGCAAGTGCCTTTAACTACTGAGCCATCTCTCCAGTCCAGGGTTTCTTTTTTTGCAGGGTCTCATATAGCCCAGGTTGGCTACAAGCTTGTTACATAGCTGAGTATGGCCTTGAACTCCTGATTCTCATGCCTCTGTCTCCCAAATACTGGGATTACAGGTATATGTCATCATACATGGATGCTTTTGTTATGTTTCTCCCCCAAAGATTATTTGGAATCTTCCACGTAGGGAATGGTGTGTGTCCAGATGTGCACACACCAAGCACACAGGCTAGAAGAGAATGTCAGGTATCCTCCTTATCTCCTCTATTCATCTGTGTTTTTCCTTGAGATAGTTTCTCACTGAACCCAGAATTGCCATTTATTTTTTTTTCATTTATTTATTTATTTATTTAGTCAGATTGGCTAACCAGCAAGCCCCAGCAATTTTCCAGTCTCTGCTCTGCTCCCCACATGGCAGGAGTTGCAGGTGTGTGTGTGTGGCCATGCCCAGCTGTTTTCATGGGTGCTGAGGAATCAAATTGAGGAGGAATCAAGCACTCTTAGGCCCTCATGCTTGCATAGTAAGGGCTCATAACCACTGTGCCATCTCCCCAGCCCCAATCATTTTATTTATGAATACAATTTTTTTCCTCTCTAGCATCTTGTTATTTGTAGTTCTTAGAAAAAAAATCATTATTTTTCCTGATCTTACAACTTTCTAATCAATAAGCATGAACTTAGCTGTTATACTATTAGAGATAGTTCTAAAGTTAAATATGTGGTCTTCTATTTGTAGCTTGCAAGGTATTTTTATAACATGATATTGAATTTAGTCAAATATTGTTTCTGTCTATATTGACATAATTATAGGTTTTCTCTTTAGTCTGTTAATACAGTGAATTACATTAATTAATTTTCAATGTCAAACCAGCTCTGTATTGAAGGAATGAATACAACTTTGTTATGACATATTATCCTATTAGGGGGTTTTCCTTATTAGCTCATTTTGTTGAAAAACTTTACATCAATATTAAGAATAATGCTGAGCATGTTTCCTTCTGATGTTTTTGTCTGGCTTTTGTATTAAAGTAATCCTTGCATCAATAAAACAAAAGTCCCTCTCCATTTTTCTGTAAGAGATTGTGTGTCATTGGTGATATTTTTTCAGTACTTGGCAGAATCACTAGCAAAATAATTTAGACCAGCAACTAACATAAATAGGGACCTTTATGCTATCTTCACATTATATATTTCCTCTGGGTAAATTTGAATTTGTTGTTTTTCAAGGGAATAGTATGCTCCATCTAAGTTGTAAAATGTATATATGTAAAGACATATTTAGCATATTACTACCATTATTCTGTTGTATATACATTCACTTATACTATTGCTATATCATTTTAATATGTATGGATATCTTTTGATCAACAATAGACATTTTAATGTTGGTAATTCTTGTTTTTTCACTTTTGGTCTAGTTAGAAATTTATCAATGTAAAAAATCATTGGCAATATCTTTAGAAATATTGCTTTATGTTAATTTCACAAAAATTGAAATGCTATATTTTCACTTTCTTGCAGTTCCAAATATTTTCTGATTTCCCTTCTGGTGTCGTGTGTGTGTGTGTGTGTGTGTGTGTGTGTGTGTGTGTGTGTGTGTGTGTATGTGTGTGTCTCACTGTTTTTATTTGTAAACTAGAGGTGTACTTCTCTAGTATTTATGTGGATTTCAGTATGATACCATACTAAAAAAAGATTTTTATTGTGATTTTACTATAGTCAGGAAACATACTCCATATGATTTAAATTCTTTTAAAGTTGTTGAAGTTTGTATTAATAAACTTTCCAGTGGCACTTAGAAAGAATGTGCATTCTATAGTTTTGGCTTATGGTATTTGTAATGCCATGGCCCAGAAATTTTGTCTTTGCCCGCACCTAAGAAACAATGAAATTTTAATTGATTAGTTTATATAAACAATAATCAAGGCTATATTACTTTTCTATGGTTATGTGAAAAATTCCCACAAACTTAGTACCTTAAAACAACACTACAAATCTCACAGTTCTGTAAAGCAGAATCTGGTTACAGTATGACTTGACAGGGTCCTTTGCATATTATCTCACAAGGTCAATAAACAAGGTGTTAGCACAGCTGTCTCTAGAGATGTATTAGCTTCCAGTATTCAGTCATTCAGAAGGTTGAGTTTTTGTTCCTTGTCATTAAGGATTGAAGCCTACATTCTCTCACTGGCTATCAGGTAGGAAACTCACTTCCTTCAGGATACTCGCCCTCCTCTTCACACTTATTTCCATCTTCAAATCAGTGACACTACATCAATTAATTCTCATGATTTTATTTCTATTTTTTCATTTTTCAATGCTGAACATTCCATTTTTACAGCTATTTCTTTGTGTAGAACTCAGAATTTCTAGCATTCCATTTTTCTCATGAGTCCTTTTACTTCACATACAATTGCAATTTCTTTATAGTCTCTGATAAATATAACATCTAGGACATCTTGTGAATTGATGACTTTTGTGTCTTCTAAATTGAAATTTTATTAGTTTGTTGTTTATTGATTGAGTTATATCTTGGACAATATGTTTATGAACTATGGGTCTTGCTAAAATCTACAGATTTTTAAAGATATTTTTATCTATTTTCAAACAGAGAGAGAGAGAGAGAGAGAGAGAGAGAGAGAGAGAGAGAGAGAGAGAATGAACATGCCAGGGCCTTTAGTCACTGCAAATGAACTCCAGATTCATGCACCCCTTTTGTGCCATCTGGCTATATGTGGGTACTAGGAATCACACACAGGTCATCATTAGGTTTTGCAGACAAGCACTTCAACCACTGAGCCTTTTCTCCAGCCCAAGAGATTTTTTTTTCCAAGAGATTTTTTTGATTGTTGGTTTTAGCAGGCACATAAGTCAATGAAGTTCAGCACACATGTCTGAAGCCTCTGGCAGTTCCCATGTTTAGTTCAGCTTTCTAGTCCTTTGCAGAACTACATGTATGCACCATAAGGGAAACTTTGAAGCCTGTTTGACTGTCATTCCATTCTTAAAAGAGGAAATGAAGGATATCACACAGAGCCTCAGGAAACCTTTTTGAGCCACGTGCTCTGAAAATTTCCCCCATATTCTCCAAATCCCAGGGCCTCTTTTCATTGTACTAAACCTACAAGTCTAGAATACAAACCTTCATTCACTAATACACAGTGGAGTTTGCCTACAGGCAAAGGCAGTTGGAATATGTTTTTATTGCTCAAATATTCCCAAGTGGACTTTATTTCACAAAATTCTTTCCATTAACATTTTACTTTATATCCTATTTTGTGTTTAAATTTTTTTTCAATTGTTTATTTGCAAGGAGAGAGAGAAAGAAGGAGAGAAGAGAGACAGAGAGAATGTGCATGCTAGGGCCTACAAATGAACTCCAGATGCATATGCCACTTTGTACTAGGGAATCAAACCTGGGTGGTTAGGCCTTGCAGGTAAGCGCCTTAACCGCTGAGCCATTTCTCCAGTCCTTTATATACTACTTTTACTGTGATGCTAATTAAGTGAAAAATAATTGGCAAGTTCACAAATAATGTTTTTAAGTCACTTCTACTTAAAGGCTGCCCTTCAGTTCCTTCCTAACCCTGGTCCACTAAATTGCAACTGCTCTTACGTTAACTTGAACTTGACCCCTCATATTAGGTGAGGTACACCCAACACCCACCTGCTTCTGAATCATGACATATAATATGGGCAGAGACTTGGACTGTGGGTGTTTTGGGTGCAGATTTCCCAACCCTTAGCGAATCAACAGGCTGGTCTCTAAAATTCAGTCTCTGCAGGATAACGTAGGAATGAAGGGGTGATAAAGAGTCCCAGCAATTTGAGGAAATGAGGGAAACTTGTGCACGGCTTTACCATCTTGACAGTTGTCAGTCACGAGTCACACTGGTTCCTCTGGGCTAAATCAAGGTGTCAGTAAGGCTGCATTCCTTCCAGGATGCTCTGGTGGGAAGGGTCAGCTGCTCAAGCTCCTGGGGAGACTGCCAGCATTCCTTGTTGAATATTTGTAGAATATTTTTTAGTTGTGACTTAAGAGCTCTTGAGATATTCTCTATATTCCTTGTGGTGGTTTGAATCAGATGTCCTCATAAGCTCGTGTGTTTTGAATATTTGGTCTCCAGATGGTGGCAATTTGTGTGGAGCCTTGCTGGAGGAGGTGTATAATTGGGGATGGACCTTGACACTTAGCAACCTCCAGCCTGCCAGTGTTAACTTAGCTCATTCTTGCTGCTATCTTATACCTGCTGTGGCAGAGGTGATGTCGAGGACAGCTCATGCCATATTTTCCTCTGCTATCATGAAGCTTTCCCTCAAGACTGTAAGCCAAAATAAACCCTTTCCTCCCATTAGCTGTTTTTGGTAGGCTGTTTTGTTCCAGCAACACAAGGTCACTTCAACACTCCCTGTGAGCTGCACTCCCAGGAAATTCAGAGCAGGAATTACAGGAATCTCTGCTAAAACCTGGCCAAGCAGACTACTACTAGACTGTGGAAAGTAAACTTTGAAACAGAGCTGTGCAATATTTAGTGAGGTAGAAACATGGCAGTGCCAGAGTCTGTACAGGAACTTAGGCATAGATTAGATTCTAAGGAGCACACTGGACATCAGAAAGGGTGGCACAGAGGCCATATTCTTTCCTTTTTCATTTTCCTTTCTCAAAGAACATAGCCTGGCCCAGTTTGCAAGATCTCCTGTGTCTCAGACTCCTAAAAGCTGCAAGTGTTCTAAGCTATTTGATTACGGCCTCTTTTTATTCTACCTGTGGTAGTTTGAATGTATGCCCCCAATAGTCTCGGGTGTTTTATTAAAGCCTGTGACTTGGATTTCCAGTTCCCTGGCTGGAAGAGATGTCACCGTGGGCTGATTCTGGGGGCTCTAGCTCTAAGGTGTGTTTGGGGGGCAGATCTGAATTTCAGCCTAAAGGTATGCAGAGAGGTTTGAGCTCTGCCTAGTTTGCTGCTGTATGCTACCCATTTGTGCTTGCTTGTGGTACTGGCTGTTTGATGGTGTCTCTATGCTTGGATTTATGAATGGAAGCCAGCTTCTTCTGCCACTGATGCAACTGCCCATTGGATCTGTGAGCTTGTAATAAATTCTGTTCCTCCACAAGCTGTGTCTGGTTCGGATATTCATCTTTGCAACATGGAACTGACTAAACACTGCCTTTATCCAAAACTGCTTCATCTCTCCCCCCAACTTTATCCCTACTTATTGTTCCCTTCTATTTGTATGTATTTCCTCTATTTTTACTCTATACAAGTCAGGCGAATTATGCTTTTTTCCCCCTTTCCACTCATATCCACAGGAAATTTTCAAAGCACACAGTACTATGAGTCTTCCTTTACTTCCTAGAATGATTGGACTTTAAGGGTGATCATCTTTCATATGGCTATTACTGTATTTTCCAAAGAGGGCTTGGGAGATGGCTCAGTGGATCAAGTGCTTGTTGCACAAGTGTGAGGACCTGAGTTTAAACACCCTGAATCCACATAAAACTGGATATGGTAGCACGAGCACCTATAATCCCAGCATTCCTACAGTGAGATGGGAAGCAGAGACAGGAGGTTCTCCAGACTCTTACAGGCCAGCCAGCCTGGTGAACACAGTGATGAACAGCAAGAGATCCTGCCTCAAAAAAAAGTGAAGGCAAGGACTGATACTCGAGGTTGTCCTCCGACTGCCACACGTGAATCA
This sequence comes from Zapus hudsonius, assembly GCA_004024765.1. NCBI lineage: Eukaryota > Metazoa > Chordata > Mammalia > Rodentia > Dipodidae > Zapus > Zapus hudsonius. The sequence goes on from PVHP010006731.1 coordinate 33,919, forward strand.
TGGCAGTGTATGCTTGCATTCATACACAGAGCATACACACACATCATATAAACACATGATAAAAAAATCAGAGGTATCAAATATATAACAATACATTTTAGAGCCTTGAAAAAACAACAAGCCAAATACAAAATCAGTAAATAAAAATAAATAGATCAAGGCAGAAATGAATGAAAACAAAAACAAAATTACAAAGAATCAATGAAACAAAGAGTTGGTCCTTTGAAAGGGAAACAAGATTAACACCTAACCAAATGAACTAAAATAGAGAGAATACCCAAATAAAATTGAGATGAAAATGAATACCAATGACATTCAGAAAATCACTAGGACACACCTTAAACACTTATATTCCACTATGTTGTAAATTTTTTAAGTGGGTGAATTTCTAGATGCATATGAACTACCAGGATTTAAAGAAGACATGAACAATTTAGACAAATCTATAAGCAATAAGATTAAATCAGTAATTTAAAAATCTCCCAGGCTGAAGAGATTTCTCAGTGGTTAAGGTGCTTGTCTACAAAGACTTAACGACCTGGGTTCAATACATCAGTACACACGTAAAGCCAGATGCACAAAGTGGCGCATGCATCTGGAGTTCATTTGCAGTGGCCAGAGGCCCTGGCGTGCGTGTGCGCACGCCGCACACACACACACACACATCCTCTCTCTCTCTCTCTCTCTCTCTCTCTCTCTCTGTCCTTGCAAATAAATACAAATATTTTAAAAATATTTTAAAAAATAAAAATCTCCCAACTAAAATACATCCCAGCTGGATTCATTGTTGATTTCTTTAAAAAGTTAACATCAGCCGGGTGTGGTGGCGCATGCCTTTAATACCAGCACTCAGGAGGCAGAGGTAGGAGGATTGCCTTGAGTTCAAGGGCACCCTGAGACTACATAGTGAATTCCAGGTCAGCCTGGGCTACAGTGAGACCCTACCTCGAAAAACCAAAAAAAAAAAAAAAAGTTAACATCAATGCTTTTTAAATTATTTCATAAGAAAAGGAATGCTACTAAACATCATACAAAATGGGGAAAACATATTTTCAATAAAATCAAGAACATGACAAAGTTCACTTTCTGGACTGGTTTTCAGTATAGTATGTTGCTTATATTGAAGTCTTAGAGTTAACAAGGCAAGAGAAGTAAAATGGATACATATAGGAGAAAAGAAGAAGTCAAAGTATCCTTATTTTCAGATGAAAAGATTCTATACATAAGAAAACCCAAATACTCCAGCAGAAAACACCATTAGTAAAGTGGCAGGATTCCAAATAATGTATCAGTGGGCTTCATATATAATAACACTCACACATTTAAACAAGAAATCAAACAACACAACAAATAAATGAGCAAATAAAATAAGCAGTTATCAAAAATGAAATGAAACTGGCCAATAAACACATGAAAATATTTCAACCTCACTAGCCATTAAAGAATGAAAATCAAAACTACACTGAGATTCTCTTACTCTATAGAAATGTCAGTCATTAAGAAAACAAACAGCAAATGCTGGCACACATGTGGATAAAAGGAAACACTTACACAATGCCAGTACAGATGTAAATTAGTCCAATCTCTATGGAAAACAATATGGAGTGCCTCAAAAAAACCTCAAACGCTCTACCACATTACCTAGTTATACCACTCTTGGGTACTTACCCAAAGGTCTCCAAGCATATCCAATATCCCAGAGATGATTCCACATCAAGGTTTATTGCATCATTATTCATTATTAACATTCTGACTAACAGAGAAATAAAGTACTGAAGTAGATAAAGGCCAGAATCTCTGGGGTAGGCAAATGTGGTGGTTTGAATGTAACATATCCGCCATATCATTAAGTGTTTATGATTAAGCTTCTTACTTAGTCCCCAGCTGGTGGAGCCTTGCAGGAGGAAATGTGTCGCTGGGGCAGAACTTGAGGTTGATTTGTCCAGCCCATGGAGTGTTCAGAAATAACTCGCTCTTGTTCTTTTTCTCTGCTGTGAGTGTGGGAAGTAGTGAGCCAGGTTCCTCCACCATTATGAAGGTTTCCCTAGAAACTTTTAGCCTGAAATAAATCCTTTCCTTCCATAAACTGCTTTTGGTTCAACAACAAAAATGTAATTGCTACATCGAAAATGAGTGGGACCTAGTACAAAGTTAGAGGGATTCATAAACAGGAGCTGGGTATGTTGCTGACGAGGAGTTGGAATGTGAACATTCTCTTCTCATACCTCCCTTTAAGAATTTTGTAATCAGGACACGCCTTTAGTCCCAGCACTCAGGAGGCAGAGGTAGGAGAATCGCTGTGAGTTTAAGGCCACCCTGAGACTACATAGTGAATGCCAGGCCAGCCTGGGCTACAGCGAGACCCTACCTTCAAAAAAAAAATAAATAAAAGAATTTGGTAATAAGAACAAAAGCAAGAGTGTTTAGGCATCTTTGAGGTAACCTAATACTTTATATAGTTAGGTTTTATACACATACAGCCTAGTATACAGTTAAAGTATAACAACATTTATGAATTAATTTTGGGAAAAGGTGATAAAAAGCATCTGAAGTATTTTGATAGGTGATTTCTAGAATTAACTTGAATAGATAAGGAATCAAGTAAGAGATGCCTTTTGGGCAGGCGGTGAGGGCATTTCCAGGAAGAATGAACTAGGGGGGTAAGACTTTGCCCAAAGGTAGGCAGTCCTTCTGGTGGAAGCCTATACATCAAAAGGTTACAGAAAAAAGCAGCTCCTTTGCTTGCCTGGCTGCCCTTGCTGCTTGCTGGTGTTAACCACCATCTCTCATGGTCATGGGACCCCACACTGGACTAAAGACCTGTGTGGCTCTTCAAGGAATCCTCAGGGCCTTCAGCACCAGATGGTGACTACTGAGGCATCCAGCCTTGTGGACAAGTAGCTACAAGGTTGTCAGCCTCTCTGGCCCACAGCCAGCCATATTTATTCTACTGATTCTGTTCCTCTAGAGAACCCTGACTAATAAGGGGTATTTCTATGTTAAAATATTTAATAAGATGATTTCTCATCTATATTATGGATGTCAACATTGGAAATATACAGAAAATACAGCTTGTTTTTTTTTTAATTTTTAATATTTATTCATTTTTCAAGGAGAGAGAGAGAGAGAGAGAGAGAGAGAGAGAGAGAGAGAGCGCGAGCATGCACCAGGGTCACCACCTGTGGGTCTGGCTTATGTGGGTCCTGGGGAATTGAACCAGGGGCCTTAGGCACTGGAGGCAAGTGCCTTATCCGCTGAGCCACCTCTCCAGCCCAACAGCTTGTTTTTAAAACTTTTCTTCCTAATTATGTTTTATAGATACTGATTAGCAGTATTGTTGACAAATCTCATAATTATATCTTTTTTTTTTGTAAAGCACTTAATCTCTATTTTTTTTTTTTACTTTTTAAGACAGGGTTTAATGTCACCCAGGCAAGTCTTGACTCACTCTGTTAACTGGTGGCTTGAATTAGGTGTCCCCCATAAACTTATGTGTTCTGAATGCTTGATCCCCAGCTGATGGTAGGTGGAGCCTTGATGAAGGAGGTGTGTTGTTAGGGACTGGCTTAAGGGTATTTTAGCCAGCACTTCCTTGCTACAGGTCCTCAGCCTACTCTCCTGTTGCTGTTATCCACATGTTGTGGCAAGGAGGTAATGTCCAGGCTCTGCTCTACCATCTTTTCCCTGCCATCATAAAGTTTTCTCCCACCAGGCTTTGCAAACAAGCACCTTTAACTACCAGCCCATTTCTCCATCCCTTATCTTCTTTATGAGAGCAAAAATTTGAAAACCACATGAATGTCCAACATTCAAGAGCTAGTTCTCTGAAGATGAGCAGAGTGGTGCACTTAGGAAGCTGAGGTAGGAGGATCCCTGTGAGGCTGAAGCCAGCCTGGTGCTATAGAATGAGTTTCAGATCAGCCTGGGCTAGAACCAGATCCAGCCTCAAAATAGCAGAAACAAAAAGAAGAGAAATAGTTCTCTAATTATGGTACAGTCTCAGGATGGATTCACATACAGTCATTAAAAACATGGAGCCTTTTCATAATATTAGGAAAAGCATTAAGTAGTAGAACACAAATGGTACATATAGCATGACCCCAATCACTTAAGATTACATGTACCAAAAAAGCTTAAAAGGTAATAATCTAAAATTCAGTAGCAATATCCCTAGATCATGAGACTGTAGATAAACATTATTCTATCATTTCTATAATAAATATGCATCACTAAAATAACAATAAAACTCTGAAAAGGAATCTAGCAAGCCTCTTAGTAACTATAACCTTGACCTCAAATGACTAAATAGTCTTTTTAAATATGGCTATACAAAATCCTTCCACAGATGCTTGGCATCTCAACATGACATCCAGGTTCCAGATAAAATTTCCATTACCATGGATCATGTTTTATGTGTTAAGTACATTGCCCATTATTTAACTAATAATCAGCAAAGTCAAGCTAATTAACAAACAAGTAATGAATGCCAAACTGTGAACTTTATAGTTAGCTACCACCTATAGTGGAAGATAGAATAGCCTTCTTTCCACTCTGGGTCGGAACTCTAATTGATGAACCTTACTACATATAGAGACAGGGACACTGAAGTGGATGAACCTGGTTACATCATCTTGTGGCTAAGCTAAATAGTACTATTAGCACCATTATACTGAGCAAAAAGCCTGCCTGTTCACACTGTTTAAAAAAAGCCCCCTCTGTAGCCATGTATTGAAATGAATATGTAGTGTAACCTTCCACATTAAATCAAGTATTCAGTATCACTCACATACTGTGACTAGAAAGAAAGTCCTCTCCATGATGAAGAGTGAGATTCTGGTGGATTTGGAAGGAGAACCTATGAATGTCTTCTTTGGGTAGGAAATAAATAGGTACATGATCCCTCTCTCCCTGTCTCCCCCCCACCCCTTCCTCTAACTCTCCCTTTCTCTCTCCCTCTCCCTCTGCTCATGCTTCCTGGCTGACACAAGGTAAGTACTCTGCTACTGGCTCTGTGTCATGATAGTCAGGCCAAAAGCAATGAAGACAACCAACGCTGGACTGAAAAGTCTAAAAGCCGTAAGCCAAAATCTTTCCTCCTTTTAAGATGGTTTCTCAGAATTTTGTCATGATGACAGAAAGTTGAATCCCAGTGGAAGACATGAAGACCTGTATTTCTAGTAAGATCTGGGGTGGTGTTAATGTTGCTAGACTGAAGATTGCTGAGTCTGGAATCTACATCTGCCACCCATGTGCCATGTTTCTAAAAACCACTGTATAATAGGAACTGCTAGGGTAAATCTTGTGTGTGTGTGTGTGTGTGTGTGTGTGTGTGTGTGTGTGTGTGTGTAATTCCAAAGCATGCACCACTTTGTATCCAGGTTTACATGGGTGATGGAGAATTGAACCCAGGCTGACGGGCTTTACAAGCAGGTACCTTTAACTGCTAAACCATCTTACCAGACCTAGGATAAACCATAAAGCTAGTTTTGTGTATTAATAATGAATAACTCAGAGTACAGTTCTTGTTTTGGTGTGCGTGTATAGTATGTGTATGTGTGGTGTGTGTGTATAGTAGGTATGTGGCCTATGCAGTGTGTGTGTGGTGTATGCACATGGTGTGTGCAAATGGCCCACCAACAGGTAGACATGGATGATGGAGGAGGGCAAAAAAAATGAAAAAAAAAAGACATCAAAATAGAACAAAGAATTGTAGGGAAAAAGTAGGGATTCAGTGTAAACATTTAACTATACTATGACAACCCCAAAACCCTTTACACCTGTGCAACAACAGCTGGAGGAGGACTCTGGTCAAAGCTACTTTGTCTAGGTCAAGCTAATATACCTGGTACCATGGAGCCCTAATCTATGGAAAAGAGGAAAAACCTGACAGAACAATTAAAAGGCATGAAGGTATGATGGTTAAATTTTCATGTCAACTGACCTTTTTAGTAATCTTGGGTGGGTCTCTGAGGCTCTCAGTATGGGGCAGGATGTAAGGAAACTCGGGAAGCTAGAAATGAACATCCCTTCTTGGGAGGACAGTGCAGGAAGGAAATTCCAGAGATTCAGGAAACCAACAAGTCTGGGATAGGGTTTTGAGACCCCACTCTAAGACTATATAATGGGGAAAGAAATCTCTCCCCCTCTTCCCTTGCCTGTTGTGTGTGTGTGTGTGTGTGTGTGTGTGTGTGTGTGTGTGTGTGTGTGTGTGGTGCTGGTGATGGGTTTCTCTCTCTGCTTAGACCTGTGAAAGGGGGGCAGCCTCTTTCACCATTATGGAACTTCCCCTGGATCTGTACCTTCAATAAATCTATTCCTCCCATAACTGTGCCTGGTTTAGAGGTTCATCCCAGTAGTGTGTGGCTGACTACTACAGAAGGTAAACTGTTCTTGGGATGAATGATAACAAGTATATAGCTTTTGTTTGTTTTCATAATCTGGATTACTACACTAGTTCTATAACCCTTATCACTCCACCAAAAAAGAATCCTCACTTGAGAAAAATAAAATTACTTGTCAGTTTCCTTTCCAAAGCAATGCATTAATGTACAATCTGGAAAAACACTACATTGTCTATAAACAAACCAGGGCTCACTCAATATTCCACAATCTCAAACTTTGCTTTTCTTATCTTTGTTTCAGCTTAATTTACCTCTTATTTGTTCTAGACCTTTCTCCTCCTACACATTACAGGAGCTTAGAAAGCCAAAGCAGAACAACTTTGTGGAATTTGGGGCACCAGAGCTTCTTGCCTACAAGACATCAAACTAAGATGCTAGATTTGAAATGCTCAATTTAAATACTATGAAACATACATGAAGTAAGATTAAGTAACCAAACCCAATTACAGACCCTGTGTTAAAAATGCAGAAGTAGCACCTGAATACATTCTCAATATGTTTCTAATATATTGTCTTAACTAGAAGATGAAAATACGGTGCTTGAGGCATTACTTATCAATGGCCTACAGTAATTTCTTTTTTAATATTTTATTTATTCAATTTTCAAGTAGAGAGAGAGAATGAGAGAGAGAGCGAGAGCACGCAAGCACCAGGACCACCACCTTGTGGGGTCTGGCTTATGTGGGTACTGAGGAATTGAACCAGGGGCCTTAGGCACTGGAGGCAAGTGTCTTAACCTCTGAGCCATCTCTCCAGCCCAGCCTACAGTAATTTCTGAAGCTCCAAAGTTTACCACAGAAATTCTACTGAGACATTGAAAATTACCCAAGAAATGTCAAACAGCTCTGGGACCAACTTAAGATCAAAAACGCACACAATCTGTGATTTCAGTTAAAAAAAAAAAACAGTAAACTCATGAGTATTTTAATGAGGACAAAATGGAAATGAGCTGGGGTTACTGGAACAGAACTGGCCAGGAGTGAGTGAGTTCCCTACGCTTTAAGGTGCTGCTCTCAGTTCTCCCTGTTAAGTCAAGGAGATCGATCTGTCTGTCTGACTGTCTGCCTGCCTGCCTGCCTGCCTCTGTGTCTGTCTCTGTGTCTCTGTCTCTGTGTGTGTCTATCTGTCTCTGTCTCTGTCTGTCTATCTGTCTCTGTCTGTCTGTTTGTCTCTGTTTCTGCCTGTCTGTGTCTGTCTGTCTCTGTCTGCCTGCCTGTCTGTGTGTCTGTGTGTCTCTGCCTGTCTGTCTCTGTGTGTCTGTGTCTGTCTGTCTCTGCCTGTCTCTCTGTCTCTGTGTCTGATTCTGTCTCTCTGTCTGTCTCTGTCTGTCTGATTCTGTCTCTGTGTCTCTGTCTGTCTGTCTGTCTAAAAACGTTAGCTGGCATACAGAGATTCGAGTACCATTCCTCCCGGCCACCGCGTGCCTCTTTCAGAGTACATGCGATAGCACATCAGTCACGGGGACCTTTTCTCTTCTTTTGTAAAGAGCTACCCAAGAGCCTTCTGAAGACAGACGGGATCATTCTGAGGGCGTGGGAAAAGACACGAAGCCACGGAGCCAATGGATGCCCGGGGGCCCTGCGGCCAGGACCCGGGAGACGACGCGGGTGGGTAGCCCCGTACCTGATGATGTCGTCGCTGTGTCCCCGGTAGAACTTCTGCCGGTGCTCCCGCGGGCTGTACACCACGCCGACCCCCGCCACGAAGTACACGATCTCCTTGGCCGCCGTGTAGTAGAGGTTGTTGCGGCACTGGTGTCCGCGGTAGCCGTACACCCACTCGAGCCGCAGGTGGCAGCTCGGGGCGCTGCGGGCCGCCATGGCGAGGCGCTCGGCCGGCGGAGCGGAGCGGAGGGAGGGAGGGAGGCAGCGGCTGCCCGGCGACAGAAGCGGTGGCGCGGGCGGGCGGACGGGCGGGCGGGCGCCGCGTCCTCTAAGCCGAGCCCGGCAGGTGCATCCCGCGCGTCTCCTCCCCCGTCGCCGCCGCCGCCTCAGCCCACCCGCCGGAGGAAAACCCTCGCTTCGCCCAACATGCCGAGGGCAGCCGCGAACCCCCCGCGCGCCTCGCCTCTCCTCTCCTCGCCGCGTCTCCTCAGCAACGCAACGCCGAGGCTGAGAGACGGCCGAGCGAGGGAGGACCCGCCTCCAGGCTGCACCTTCCCAGCCGCCGGCCCGCCTGTCCGCCGCAGCAGCGTCAGGTCTCCTCGGCCAGCGGGGCCGCGCCGCGCGCTCCCGAGCGCAGCCCAGGGGCGGTGTCAGGATGCCCCGCCCCTGCGGCGTTAGCCCCGCCCCGAGCTCGCCCCACCCCTGCGGCTTTAGCCCCGCCCCCAAGCTCGCTTGCCCCCTGCAGCGTCAGCCCCGCCCCCCCGCGCTCGCTCGCCCCTGCAGTGTTAGCCCCGCCCCTGCGGCGTAGCCCCGCCCGCGTATTTGCCCCGCCCCTGAAGCTTTGGCCACGCCCCCCGCGCTCGCTCTCCCCACCCCTCCAGGACTGGTGGAAAAGCTCAGGGCTCAGCCAGGCTGTGGTTCCCCTCAAAGTTCTCTCCAGAGGTTTAAATTTGCATCCTGAGCTTTTAGGGTCGCGTCTCCTTCCTTGTTTCGGACGCAGATTCTTAACCCAGCCTTTCAGACATCCTATTCCTGTTGCTGGGATCTTCTACCTTGGAAATACTGAGGCGTTTGCATCCGACCTGGGCTACTTAATTAGGCTTGAAATTAACACCAGGATGCGACCTTCATCCTAGCTAGATTTTATTTATTTATTATTTTATTATTTAAGGCAGGGTCTCACTCTAGCCCATGTGGCCTGAAACTCATAAAGGTCCTCCCACCTCAGCTTCCTAAAGGCTGAGATTAAATGCATATTCCCCTAAACCCGGTTTGATTGCTGTTTTGGACATTACCAATTAAGTCTTAATTAAATGACTTCTTGCAGGGCATGTTTCTGGGTAATTGTGAAATTAGAGAGCCTAAATATTGTGATCAGGTAGACTGCTCTTGGAAAAGATGATGGTTACTTAAATTTAAGCAATAAATTCATTTTTAAAAAAGTATTTTTTGCTATACACCTGTGAAACAACATTTACTAGTTATGCGTAACCTTTATGAAACAGAATAAGCTTTTTTCCTGTATTTCATATTTTCAGTACAATGTTTTACTGATCCCATGGTACATAGTTAAGGACTCAGACTGATGATTTAAATAATTCATTTTTTCCATTGTCATATTTTCCATTACAATTTTTAATGACCCAAGAGTAGAATACGAAGCAAAAACATTCTTAATTAAACCACCTTCAAATGACAACTCAAGACCAGAAGATTGAGGCACAGAGGTGGCTAGAAAATGAACCACTTATGAATACTCAAGAAGGAAAAACATCTGATCAGTTCTCTGTATAAATCACCATTACATGTCACAGCACATTAGAAAGTTCAAGCAAGCATTTATTGCTAGATGAGATGTCATATAAGTAATAAGGATGTGGCAAACAAATGTAAAGATCGACAGGTGGACATCAATTTAAATAAAAACATTTTAAATAAAAGCTTGTTGAACTGTTTCTTAAAATGAAAATTCCTAGTACAGAGCTGGATATTCCAGATACTTGAAATATTATCTAAAATACAAGCAAACAGGAAATGATTTTCCGTTTATACTATGTGCCAGAACACGTTCATGCCCTACGTCTGTAAAAGAAATATAAGGCAAAGCATATAAAACATAACTGAAATCCATGCTATTAATTTTAGCTATCTTCTCAGGCATTTGATAATGTTTTAATTAACTGCCCTCCAAAATATCTAACTATACCTTTAAAAATATTTTATTTATGTTTGTTTGAGAAGAGAGTGAGAAAGAGGCAGATAGAGACAGAATGGGCACACCAGGACCTCTATAGCCATTGCAAACAAACTCCAGATGCATGCATCTCCTTGTACATCTGGGTTTACGTGGGTACTGAGGAATAGAACTCAGTTCCTTAGGCTTTGCAGGCAAGCACCTTAAATGCTGAGCTATCTCTTCAGTCCTATAACTACACCTCTGACATCTCTAGTTTATATATAGAGCCTAACACTGAGCCTAGCACTAGACCTGTTCCTTGCAAAAACATCACCCATTAAATATAAAGCAATTATTGTATGCTCACACTATGATTCCTCTTAGCCTCATCTTGAATACTTGTAACCTTTGAAAATAACCCTTTTTGGATATCCATACTTATTTGATTGTGCATGACAGAAACCCACTCAAAAATACCTTAAGATTAAAAGAGAATTTTAATGTCTTGAAAGACTGCAAAGTCCAAGAATTGGTATCAATGTACTTGAATTAGTACATTAGTACAATATACATGAATTAGTACATCTAGGACTCAACTGATGTCAATCAGAGCCAGGTCATCAGAATTAACTCTGGTCTATGTTGGGTTGATGTTATTACCAGACAAGGAAAGTTGCTAACAGCCCCAGTTACACACCACACTTCCTTAGCAATCCCTGTAGACAAGCAGGTTAGAGGTTGTTTTGCTTTCTTTCTGGCTCTTCTCTGGAAAGTATTAGACTTCAACCCTCTTGTGTCTGACTGGATGAAGTATGTGTCTCCTTTGGATTCATAAAGTAGGCTAGGTGCACCAAGGGTATGTGTGGGAAGGGAGAGTGGGGAAGTTCAGATCCTCCGGTGGCTCTCACCAGCATAAAAAGGAATGCATGCTCTGGAGTAGTAACTTTATCATCTCCCATCTTCATTTAGGCAAGCCAAAGACACCTGTAATTTAATTAAAAACAGGTGTAAATAAATGCAGCTTTAAGAAAAGACTCCTTCTAACCAGATAAGACACCCAAAAATCCTCCTCTGAAAAACATCCTGAAGCTAACGAGCATCAGATGTGTCAGGCTGGCAAAAACAACAGATGTTCGCTACCCCTAACCATATTCCCACATGCCTATTAGAGTCTACCTAAAGCTTTTTAAAACTAGCATATAATCAAAAATTTTTTAAAAGCCTCACACCAAATTATCTTTTCTTGCACATCTGTATTGCTTTCTGTCTTCTTTTTCTGAATTAAAACATCAATATCACCCACTAGGAAGGTGGGAAAAATAAGTTGTCTTTGTTGCCTCACTGGTTCTCACCTCCTAAATCTATAATTACCAAGTTCTCTGACTAGATTTCTGTTTTCAAAACACCACTGGCTCCCATTCGCATTTCTACATCAACATCTTCCCAACCCCACTGTCACAGTCTAGTTAGAATTCTATCTTTCCCCTAGAACTTCCACTTGAATTATCTGTAGAAAAAGCACGTTTCTGATTATGCACTTAGCATGTCTCAAGAAATGTTTCGCATGCGTGTGGTTGTGTGTATTTGTATATGTATGTGTGTATGATATGCAAGTGCTCAAACACGTGGAAACCAGAGGTCCTTATCTGGTGTCTTCTGCAATCATTCTCCACCTTATTTCTTTTGAACTGGGGTCTCTCACTGAACCTGGAGCTCACTGATTTGGCTGGACTGGCTATATAGTAAGCCCAGGGATCCGCCTGTCTCTGCTACCTCAGCACTGGTATTATAAGGGTGCCCCATCAAGTCAGGCATTTTTATGTGCTGAACTAATCTTGCTTGAACAACAAGTGTTTACCCACTGAACCATCTCCCCAGTTCCTCAAGAAACTTTTTGTTGCGGTCAGCATTCTCCTTGCTGTGCAGAAGGAACTCAAACAAAAGCTGCTTGTTGAGGAATGGGTTTACTTGGCTTACGACTTGAGGGGAGACTCCATCCTGGAAGGGAAAATGATGGCACGAGCAGAGGGGTGGACATCACCTCCGCCACAGCACTGCAAACAGCGGCAGGAAGGTGTGCCAAACTCTGGCAAGGGGAAGCTGGCTCATAACCCCATAAGCTCGCCCCCAACAACACAGCTCCAGTGAGGTTGTAAAACCCAAACTGCCATCAGCTGAGGATCGATCAATCAGAACACATTCATTTGTTTGTGGGGGACACCTGGATGAAACCATGACACTTTTCTACAAGCAACTTAGTAATAGGCACCTTGAGTCTAGAGATGTTCATTTCCTTGGCTCACTAATTTCTCACCCAGGACTCAACTCCAAGTAATAGTGAAAAATGTAATAAAAAAGATTCATATGTTAAAATATTTATCACAATATTTGCCTAGCACATACAAGGGGCAGTCCCACAAAAAACAAGAATGTATTTATTACAGCATAATTTAAGGCAATAGAAATACAGAAACCTAAATGTCCAACCAGAAAGAAAGCTTTTAACACATTGATTCAGACAATATGACAATGTATTATAAAATCATTGAAAATTAGGTTAAGATACATTTTGGCAGCATTGACAATCCCCTATAATAGAATACAAAAAATTTTAAGCAGAATACAAAATAAAGGTATATACAGAATGAGTCCTGTTATATAATACAATGAAGTCTGGAACAAAAAAAGTACCAACATGTCAAGATTTGTGATATGATGGGTTATTTTTTAACTATACTGGGGATGCTTTATAAGTGCTTTTAAAAATGTATGTAATGAGGGAATCTTATTTTTCAGAACTTGTCATGAAAAGAAAATTCTGTTTGTTTGGAAAAATACCTGAATGGGTTCTTGGCACAGAAAATGAGATCCTAAAGGAGCCGGATGTGGGCAGAACTGTTCTGCATGAAGAATGAGGAGGAATTTGTAGCTCCAGGAAGATGAGGGAGGAATGAAGTCAGAGAGCTGACAAAATTACAACTGTCTCCAAAACCCCTCAAACCCTAAAGTTTCTCAATTCCTGAACTGTTGGGTGGGTAGTTTAAAATTAGAAACTGGATTCATAGAGCTTCTTATCTGATCTGATGTACTAGAAAAGAATCAGGACGTCAGGGAGGAGCAGTGGAAACTCTGGATTCTAATTAGAAGTAAACTTAGAATTCAAGCCATGTTAAATTTCCCAAGTGATAGGGAAGTCTCAACCAACATTTCATTACACTATTGCTTTTATAATTAAGAAAATATCAAAAAGTTACCTGCAGCCGGGAGAGATGGCTCAACGTTAAGGTGTTCCCAGTACCCATGTAAACCCAGGCACACAGAGTGTCGCATGCATCTGGAGTTCATTTGCAGTGGCTAGAGGCTCTGGCATGCCTGTTCTCTCTCTGCTTGCAAATAAGTAATAAATAAATAAATAAAATATTTTAAAATTAAAAACAAAAGTTACCTGCAACAAACAGAGCCATTTCTGGTTGACGGCTGGCCAGCTGTCCTTCGCTGCTAATCACTGCTAACATTAACTAGGCTTTTCCAGCACTCCAGAAACACCGGTGATATCTCTGCTGGGCCATAGTCTCAGCTATGTACTGTCAGCCTAGTGGACTCCTATCAAATCTGAGGACCAGTCTGGATTATGACTGTATGACATTTTATTAGAGCTTAAACTGTATCCCTCTCCCCAAGTTTCATATCTTGAGGCCCTAATCCCTAGTTCTTTAGAATGTGACCTTATTTAGAAAATGCTTTGTTGTAGATATAATTAAATTAAAATGAAGTTCACATTGAGTAGGGTGTGTCTCAAATCCTGTATGTCCTGGCATCTTTATACAAAAGAGAAATATGAACACAGAAATTCATACAGGGAGAATATCATATGGATATGAAGCCAGAGGTCTGTAGGTTAAGACCGTCTGCCATCAGAATCCTACAGAAAGGCACAGAGCAGATTTTATGTTACAGTCCTTAGAAGAAATAGACCATGCTCTCACCTTGTTCTTGGGTTTCTTTTCTTCCAGAACTATAAGAATATACTTCTGTTGTTCATGTTCTGTTGTATGGCAGCACTGGGACTGAATACATCTCCCTATGACAGCCCCATCCACACTATAGAACTGGCTTCTGTGTAATTCCCTAGTTCATTTTTAAAAACCACACATACTTAATAGTAACACTGAGACAGGATTTTAGGAAATTGCTTATTTTTGCTTCTAGAATGTGTGTACTGGAGAACATGTATTTATCTACTTATTCTTTAGACTCTTCAGTCTTCCTTCTTTACTGAGTTAGTCAGTACCTTAGCCTTGGACTGAGGCAATGTTGAGGCACCGATGCTATCTATAGTGGGCACGGGCAAACCAGAACAGCGAGGATGAAGAAGAGGTAAAGGAATGAAAATAGACAATGTGAAGTGACATGAAAGACTGTCTGGGTGTCACCTTAAGAGAAGAGACAGTAGGTGCCTCCACTTGACACCCAAGATTTCCCTCAACCAGATGCAAAGACAAACTTCCCCTTGGAGAAAGGAGGGAAAAGTATTTGTTCAGTTCCTTCTTGAATCTTTGTTTTTGTTGTTTTGAGGTAGGGTCTCACTGTAGCCCAGGCTGACCTGGAATTCACTATTTAGTCTCAGAGTGGCCTTGAACACACAGGGGTCCTCCTACCTCTGCCTCCAGAGTGCTGGGATTAAAAGTGTGCACCACCATAACCAGCTCCCGAGTCTTTTTATTTTCTAATTGGTTCATGGCCATCTCATGAAGAGTTGGAACTGATGCCCACACTTTCCATTGACATCAACCAGCACCTTCTGGGATTTTGTATCCACCAGTTTCCTGAGCACAGGTTCCCACAGGGTAACACAGAGGAGGAATAGGAAATGCCTGTCTTTCAGGAGAGGCACACTAATCATGTCTTGGGAGCCAAAATGTTTTATAATGGGCAGCAAATTTGTCTGAACTTTACCCCACAGGGAAATGACAGAGAATAAGCAAACCTGTCCCCTAGTCCAGAGGGAGACACTGTCTTTATTGTATGTACATGGTCATTCGCTTGCCTCATGGAATGTTGTTTTGTAACATGGATCGAGTGTGCTGCAAGCAGCATCAATTCCCTGACTGGAAATACTCCCAAATTGTAATCAATATGTACAGTGTATCTTTGTGGTAACTGAGAGTCAAGCTCTCACCCTCCTTCCTTCTTTTTCTCTCCTTCTCTCCTCTCTTCCTTCCCCTCTTGGCTAGGGCTTAAACCAAGCCTCACACAAGTTACACTCCCTAGGCGTACAATCAAGAATACTGAGTTATGAGGGCTGGAGAGATGGCTCAGCGGTTAAGGCACTTGCCTCCAGTGCCTAAGGCCCCAGGTTCAATTCCCCAGGACCCACATAAGCCAGACCCACAAGGTGGTGGCCCTGATGCATTCTCATTCTCTCTCTCTCTACTTGAAAATGAATAAATATAAAAAAAGAATACTGAGTTATGAAATGTAGTGTAGCATTAGTACAACTAGTAAACAGTGTATCTCGACCTTAATCTAATAAAAGAAAAACATGCAAATGCTTCCCTCAATGCATGAATGGAACACTCTCAGGCCCTAAGCAACTCTACTCAAATCATGACCTAACGTTGGAAGATGTAACTGGATACTTGCATTGATACTGGAAGATGCTATATACTGTTGTAGTGATTATTCTATCACTATTATGGAATTGCTCCAAGTTGCCTGATGTTTCTAGTTTCTTTAAGAATATTAACAAAAATTCTGCTTCTTCAAAAGCATATCACAGAAAAGAAAAGGTTAAAAACCACCACCATAATCATTCCTAAACAGAAATTAACACCCACGTGTGAATCACTGAGCTTGGTACTATGGGGGTGTAGCCAAGAAAAATGAACATACACCATGTTTTAAAGGATTTGTGTTGAGAAGAGAAAAACACGATAAAGATGTGTCTTAAGAACAAGTGAGAAAATTATAAACAAATGAAACATAAATGCACTGTTCTGAGTATAACCAATTGCTCTGCGATTGGATCTGAGACCTAATCTACAGAAGGGAATTTATGCCTAATACTGGAAACCTAGTTATAAGCCTATGACTGGGAAGGTCATGGGCCCTTGGAGGGAAGCTATTACTGTTGTTTAGCTAAATTGATATATTATGGACATCAAAATGCCCTCTAAATATTTACGTTTATGACTACAGATTAGTGCTGGAGACGCTAGTTTACATGCCCAACAAAGCGAATGATGGTCATTCTTTGGGGTCTAAGACCCAATAAAAAGGAGGAAGTGAATGAAGCCCTAACATTCACCTGCCTGTTTCCTGATAGGAGATGCAATATGACCAGTTACCCTGTGTTCCTGCTTCCACGTCTTTCCGCCATATCCTCACTAGCATTTGTTATTTATTTTCTTGATGAAAGCCATTCTGACAGAGGTGAGATGGAATCTCAAAGTAGTTTTAATTTGCATTTCCCTGATTGCTAAGGATGTTGAACACTTTTAAAATATTTATTGGCCATTAGGACTTTTTCTTTTGAATGTTTTATTTTTCTTTAGCCCTCCTTTTTTTTTTTAAAAAAAACTGGGCTATTTGTTTTGGGTATTGTTTAATTTTTTGACTCCTTTGTATATTGTAGATATCAATCCTCTCTCAGGTGTATAGGTGGCCAAGATTTTCTCCCATGTTGCAGGTTGCCTTTTCACTTCGTTAGCTGTTTCCTTTGCTGTACAAAAACTTTGTAATTTTATGGGATTCCATTTGTCCATTGTTGGCTTTATTTTCTGGGCCACCAGAATCATATTCAGAAAGCTCTTAGTCATCCCTATATTTTGAAGAGTCTTCCCAATTTTATTCCCTCCCAGTTTCAAGTTTCCAGATCTCATGTTAAGGTCTTGATCCATTTTCACTTGATTCTTGTGTGTGGAGAAAAAGAAGGATAGCCAGTTTTCTCAGCAGCATTTGTTGAAAGGCTGTCTTTTCTCCAATGAGTATTTTTGGCATTTCTGTCAAAAATTAGGTAGCTATAGGTGCTCAGGTTAATGTCTGGATCTTTAGTTCTGTTCCACTGATCTAGCCCTGTCTTTCTGCCAATCCTATGATGTTTCTGTTATTGTGGGTTTGTACAGCTTAAAATCAAGTATGGTGACACACTATTTTCTTTTTTTGGTTCAGGATTTCTTTGACTATCTGAAGTCTTTTGTGCCCCCAAATTAATTTTAAGAACCATATCTATCCCTCCCAGAAATCTAACATTATAGTTTATGACAATCAATATTCCTAAAGTGTTTACCCAGTGACAATTTAAGTACCGTAGGATTCTTGGATGATTGTTAAAGAAACATAGAGCTTAACTCTTTATGTGATGTGTTGCATGGCTTTTCCTGTGGAGAAACATTTACTCACCCCAGATAGGACACTGATAGACCAAAGAAATGATTCCACCCATGTCCGTGTTGGTGAGCCAGTGAGTTTCTTAAGGTTGATACAGGATCATGGGTTAGAGGCTACTTATAAAAACACTGGCAACTCAAAAAGCAGCCACATCACTCAACGTCCCATTCCAGCATGAGTCAGGACTCAGGAAAACTGAATCACTGGACTCCTGACTTCAGTCCACCTTCCACCTCCTATGTCCTCAGCGACACCTCCTACCAAGTCCATGAGCAGCTGGAGGGTAGGAAGGATGGAGCATCCCTGACCCTGTCCCATTCCTTTTACAAAGAACTGTTAACAGCTCCATTACTATTAGCTTAGACCTGGCCAGCACCTTATTTTATTGTCTTCTTATTTCACTGCCATGACTACAAGGCCAAGGTTTTCTGTAGTTCACCACAGCAATCTCTGCTGCAAGGTAGCAATGGTCATTGTGATGGTTAGTATTGTAAACTTGACAGGATTTAGAGTCATTTCCAAACAAGGTCATTTGTCTGTAAACCAAAATAAACCCATCCCTCCACAATCTGCTTTTGGTTGGGTTCTTACTACATAGCAATGAGAAAGCTGACTGCAACACCAGCTAATGGAAATTTTGGAATTGGAACCCTGTTGGAGCTGTGTTGTTGGGGGCAGGGTTATGGGTGTTATATCTAGCTTCCCCTTGTTTGGCACACTCTCCAGCTACTATTGTCCACCTGATGTTGGCCAGGAGGAGAAGTCCAGTCTCTGCTCATACCATCATTTTCCCTGCTGTCATGGAGTTTCCCCTCCAGTCTGTAAGCCAAAATAAACCCTTTCTTCCCATAAGCTGCTTCTGGCTGAATGTTTGTTGCAGTAAGAAGAATCTGGCCATAACAGTAAGATTGGTACCAAGACATGTGGTCCTTGCTGCTAGAAACCTGATTCTGTGGCTTTGGCCTTTTGGAATTGATTTGCAGGATGAATGTGGATGGATTTGAATTTTTGGCCTAACAGACTCCTTACTGTGCTGTAGGTACAGCTTGATGGACTATTCTGATCAGAGTTGGAAAGAAGAGAATGCAGTAAGAACTTTGGACTGTAAGGTTTGGCTTATGAGGATAAGAAAAAACTTTGTTGGGACTGGTCTAGAAGCAGTTTGTATGAGAGGCTTGCTGTGTTCTGCTTGCCTGTGTCCTGGGAACGTGTGCAGGGTTGTTTTGCATGAAATGGACTGGTGTGAGCAGATGGAGATGACACAGAAAGAAATGAAATGTCTGGGCTGAAACTGCTGCTTATTCAGCCTCTGCTCATGCCATCATTTTCCCTGCCATCATGGAGTTTCCCCTTGAGTCTGTAAGCCAAAATAAACTTTTTCCTCTACAAGCTGCTTTTGGTTAGTTATTATTTTTTTTTTGCCAGCAACAAGAAGCTGACTGCAACACCTCCACACCTCACTTCTTTTTTTTTAAAGTATATTTTTGTTATTTTGTTTTTTTAATATTTTATTTATTCATTTTCAAGCAGAGAGAGAGAGATATGCACCAGAGCCACCACCTTATGGGTCTGGCTTCTGTGGGTCCTGGGGAATTAAATCTGGGGCCTTAGGCACTGGAGGCAAGTGCCTTAACCGCTGAGCCATCTCTCCAGCCTGACACCTCACTTCTTAAAACTGCTTGCATCAGGTACCAAGTCTGCAATAAATGAGGCTTTTCACTGTGGTAAGGGACGTTACTTCATATCCAAACCATACAATTTTTTCTTTTACTAAATAATATATACCGCCAAGTGTTAATATTTATCAAGTGCTAATTAATTAATATTTGGCTTATTATTATTAAGCCATCTTTCCAGCTCCAATAGCTGAATTTTTAACCCTAAAGTGATCCTTAGCTTATATAAAGTTTGTTACCAGAAAGAGAGCCATTTATTCAATATTTTTGGGCATATATTATATGTCAAAGTTTCTATTCTTGTCATTTACATTCTGAGGAAAGAGCAGGAAGGGGATAGAAATAGATGATAATATATTCAAACCTGCTTATAAAATATTGCAGGTAATGTCAGTGAAAAACAGAGCCTGACAGATTTTCATTCTGATTCTATTGTAGTCAGGGAAAGGGGACTGAGGCTCAACTTCAACTACTCAAGAATAAGTGGAGATTTAATGCCAAGGAGAAGGCTGTACGGGGAGGGTTGTGCATCGAGAATTCCTAAGGGGATACATTGAGACTGGAAGGAATTCTTGGTAAGGTGACTTAATAGGACTCCTGATGAAGACAGGCAAGGATGATAAGACCACCTGGGGGAATGATAGAAGATGAAGAATTGATCAGCTATACACAGCAATTAGATATTAAGGGTGAAGATTCTCTCTAAATCTACTTAGCAATATTCTTGGTCTCTTCAAGGATGTACACAGAAATCCAAGGTCAAGGCCAAGTTGAGAAAAGGGCCTATAGGAACCTGATTAAAATTTGGTCCAAGACAGGTAGGTGGTGCATGCCTGTAATCCTCAACACTTGAGAAGTGTAGGTGAGAGGATCAGAAGTTCAAGGCTGGCTTGGGCCACATGAGACCCTGTCTCAAAGGAAGGAAAGAAGGAAGGAAAAAAAGAGAGAAGGAAATAGGAAGAAAGAAAGAAAGAAAGAGGAGGAAAGGAAGGAAGGAAGGGAAGAGAAAAAAAGGAAAAGTTTGGACAAGGAGAGAATCTTTGTTAATGACATTAAAGGTTTTAGAGAAAAAGTGTGACAGGGCACTGGGGAGATGGCTCAGTAGTTAAAGGCACTTGCTTGCAAAACCTACCAGCTTGATTGGCCTGAGTTCAATTCCTCAGTATCCATACAAAGCTAGATGCACAAGGTAGTGCATGTGTCTACTTTCATTTGCAAAGACAAGAGCCCCTGGAATACCTACTCATCCTCTCTTTGTCCTTGCAAATAAATGAATAAAGATGTATTTTTTTAAAAATGTGACAGGAAAATGAGATGAAGATGATTTGGGAAGGAGGACCTGCTCAGTAAAGTGACAGCTCAGTGGGGACTTTTATAAAATGACAGAGCTGAAGCAGGTGGATATATGGTCAAGGATGTGGTTAGTGAAGCCCAGCAAGGAGACCTGTGTTAGAATATATAATCTCTGCTCAGAGATATAGCCCACAACTACTGGAGGGCTTTTAGTCTAGGTAGAGAATTTGGATTATAGTGGTAAAGCATTCTAATACATGTACGTGTGTGTATGTGAATGTAGTATGTGTGTGTATGTATCTGTGGTGTGTGTGTAGGGCATGAATGTGTGTTTCATGCACACATGTGCAGAGGCATGTCTTCCTCTTACAATTTTGCTCTATCTCCTTGAGACCGAGTCTCTCTCTGAACCTGGGCTGCTGTTTTCAGTCATTTTAGTCATTTCATGGCTAACCAGAGAGCCCCAGTGATTTTTCTCTGCCCACAGGACAGGAGTTATAGACACGTGTGGCCACTCCTAGCTATTTATGTGGGCTCTAGGGATCAAAGACAGGGCAAATCAGGCACTCATGAAAGTGCTTTTAACCTGGTGAACCACGTCCTCAGCCCCCCAACTTAAAAAATTTATGAGCAAGAGAGAGAGAAGGAAGGAGGGAGGGAGAGAGGAGAGAGAGAGAGAGAGAGAGAGAGAGAGAGAGAGAGAGAGAGAGAGAGAGAGAGAGAGGAGAGAACAGAAGAAACAGACAGTATAGGGCACTGGGGACCTCTTGTCACTGCAAATGAACCCCCAGTGATATTTGCCATTTTGCGTATCTGGCTTTATGTAGTTACTGGGTGTGGTGGTTTGATTCAGGTGTCTCCCATAAACCTATGTGTCCTGAATGGTAGGTCCCCAGCTAATGGCATTATGGAAATTGGAGCCTCCTGGAGGCAGTATATTGTTGGGGGGGCTTATGGTGTTATATCCACCTTCCCCTTTCCAGGGTTTAGCACATTCTCCTATTGCTGTTGACCACCTGATGCTGGCCAGGAGGTGGTTTCAGCCTCTGCTCCTGTCATCATTTCCCCTGCCATCATGGAGCTTCCCTTCGAGTCTATAAACCAAAATAAACCCTTTCCCCCACAAGCTGCTTTTGGCCAGGTTCTTTGTTTGGTAAGGAGAGACTGACTACAACACTGGGGATTGTAACTCAGGCAGGAGGTTTTCCCTTTAACCACTGAGCCCCAACCCCCACCCTGCCCCCAGCTCCCAACTTTTTTTTTTAAAGACCAGTCCTTTAGCCAAATCAAAGACACTCTCTTGCTCATGGCTCTCCTCTCATACATTATCTTCATGGCAAACTGGAGTAAAAAACAGGGATATCTGTGTGTGTGCTAACACGAGTGTCCCTGGGCCTCAGAGCCTCTTTCAGATGCAAAAGAATGCCAGATGCCTGTGTCAGTTTTTATTTTATTTTATTTTTTTAAGGCAGGATTTCACTCTAGCCCAGGATGTCCTGGAACTTATTCTGTAGCACTAGGCTGACCTGGAACTCATGGCAGTTTTCCTATGTCAGCCCTTAACTGCTGGGACTAAAGGCATACGTCACCATATTCACTCTTTGCATCACTTTTGCATCTGGCTTTGTGTGGTTACAAGAGAATATTACCTGGGTGTGCAGGCTTTGCAAGCAAGCATCTTTAACCATTGAGCAATCTTCCCAAGTTCTATAAATTGAACTTTGAAGATCAGTACTTATATTTTTGCATATCAAATACTTGTACCAGAATTCCCTATATGTTACATATCACAAACAAGTAGATATTACTGCTTTATCTAAAAAAATCATCTATTTTTCTTATCTGAAAACGTTTTGAAGAAATCTTGTCACTAAGTAGAAAATGCACCTTTATCTCCTGTTCAGTCTCTTTAGAAGAAGATGGAGTCGGAGATGGTTGTTGTGTAGATGGAATTGTACCAACAATCCTCCAAGTTTACTTCCATTGTTGAAAATGAATTCATCTTCAGACTTCAAAACCTGATTTTCAGAGTACAAGAAGCTTGAGAGAAAAGGCAATTCAGTGTAATCATCTCTCTTTATGTGCTTGGCTTAAAACTGTTTAGGCTACTGAGTGTGGTGTGAATCAGGACTTGATAAATATTCCTAGGAACACCTAGATGGGTCACGTTAGTGAATGTGTAATTGTCTGTGAAATCCAACATTAAACAAGCAAATTGAAAATCACAGGGATACTTAGTAATTGTATTCCCACTTTTTCAAGGTCTTTGCCAGAATAACAGGTGGTAACTTCACTGGAGGGCTAGCAGAGGAAAATGGATCTTGGCAGATGTCAGTAACTCAAGGTTAAAGAAATATAACTCATGAAGAGAAAATGGCAAACACTTTTAGTTTCAGACAAGTAACCAGTTTTATAGTGTGTTTTTTATTTTTGGTTTGGAGTTTGGTATGGTTATAGCATAGAAGTAAGAAAATATTAGCTGGGTGTGGTGGTGCACGCCTTTAATCCCAGCACTCGGGAGGCAGAGGTAGGAGGATTGCCTTGAGTTCAAGTTCAAGGCCACTCTGAGACTACATAGTGAATTCCAGGTCAGTCTGGACTAGAGCGAGACCTTACCTTGAAAAAAGAAAAGAAAAGAAAAGAAAATATTTCTTACCAAATAAATAAAAATCATTGTTCAATAAGTGAAATGTCAGTAATATTGAATTGTGACCACTTTGACATAAAACAATTTTAATAATGAACTATATAAGCTTGAAGGCATGAGGAAAACATGAAAATTTATAGATGGAAGTATAGAAATTAAACTGTAATTTCCCTCCCATTCATGAGACTAGCAGCTAGAAAGATCTCAGTGCTGGTAGGCCCTCAATGAATGCTAAGCGAATAAAAAATTATCGTTGCAGAAAGCACCCAACCAAAAGCAGCTTGAGGAAGTAAAGTGATTATTTTGGTTTACAGACTCAAGGGGAAGCTGCATGATGGCAGGGAAAACAGTGGCATGAGCAGAAGCTGGACATCACCTCTAGGCCAGCATCAAGTGAACAACAGCAGCAGGAGAGTGTGCCAAACACTGGCAAGGGCAAGCTGGCTGTAACACCCATAAGCCCTCCCTCAACAATACATTGCCTCCAGGAGGCTCCAATTCCCAAGTTGCTACCAGTTTCATACCCAACATTCAGAACACATAAGTTTATGGGGGACACCTGAATCAAACCAACATAGTCATCAAGAAGATTGTATCAAGAAGCTGGGCGTGGTGGCACACGCCTTTAATCCCAGCACTCGGGAGGCAGAGGTAGGAGGATCATCATGAGTTCAAGGCCACCCTGAGACTACATAGTGAATTCCAGGTCAGCCTGGACTAGAGTGAGACCCTACCTCGGGAAAAAAAAGAAAAAGAAAAAAAAAAAGAAGATTGTATCAAGAGGACATGTGAGCTGTCAAAACAAAACACACACACAAAAAAACATAAGAACACTTTACTTAGTATTTTTAATAAAATTTCATTCTATATTAAAAGTCTTTATTGTTTATGCATGTTGTATTTTAAAATTTTCATTAATTTTTCCCATTTTTTTCATGTATATAATGTATTTTGATCTTATTCTCCCCGATGACTCTCTTTGATCCCCTTGCCATTTAACACTCTTCTCCTTCCTCATTAATTTCCATCTCACTTCCATGCCTTCTTTTTTTAATCCAGTGAGTTAATTAGGGTTGCTTGCATGTTCATGGGTGGAAGGTTATTTGCTGTGGAGTGGGCATCTTACTAGTGGCAACACCACTGATGAACCTGATTCCCTCTCCCAGAAACCATAAGTTGCTATTAGCTACTCTGACTCTGGGAGGTCTGGGCTTTCATGTATCCTTTCCCCATTGATGGCAATGCATTGATAGGCCCAGTCTTGGGTGGGAATCCATAGCTGAAGTCATGGATGCCACATTGTATTAAGAGGATTGCATTTTGCAGCCTTCCTCCCATCCTCTTGCCCTTTCATTTTTCCCACCCCTCTCTTCCAAGATGTCTCCTGAGCCTTGGATGGTGTGGTTTAGATGCCCTGTTTGAGTCTTAGCACACACTAGTCACTTGTTCTCAGCAATTTCACCAGCTCTGCATCTCTGTATTAATCACTGCCCATTGTAGTAAGACACTTCTAAGCAATATTGGTTGACCAAGAAATACACACATACTTTCTCTCTCTCTCTCTCTCTCTCTCTCTCTCTCTCTCTCTCTCTCTCTAACACACACACACACACTCACGCACACACATATTTTCTTATTGGCTAAGTTAAATGGCTTAAATAATTCTAATTTAACATTTACCATTTAAAGTTACATTACCTTTAATCAGTAAAATCAGTACTTGGTTTTACACTCGATTAACCTGCAGAGGTATTTAGTTATTACAGAGCACAAAATAGGTATCTGTGCTGATATCTAGTGCTGATTGGGAAACTGACCCTTTAAAAGAGTTTAAGATGTCTCTATGCTTGCTTTTCTCTAGAAGTAACATAGTCTCTTATCTTCCACCTTCATCAGGAGTTGTTACAGCTACTCTTCTCATTGCTAATACATGTTTTAAAAAAATACTTTCTGCCTTATTAGTTAGAAATGATAAAAAGTAGTATTTCAAATTTGCATGCAATCAACCACAAATACATTTCATGAAATACAACAAAAACCTTGTGTTGCAGTCAGCTTTCTAGTTGCTGCGCAGAGAGAACCCAAGCAAAAGCGGCTTGTAGAGGAATGGGTTTATTTGGCTTACGGACTCGAGGGGAGACTCCATTCTGGCAGGGAAAACGATGGCATGAGCAGAGGACTGGACATCACCTCTGCCACAGCACTGCAAACAGCGGCAGGAAGGTATGCCAAATACTAGCAAGGGGAAGCTGGCTTATAACCCCCATAATCCCACCCCCAACAACACAGCTTCATCGAGGTTGTAAAACCCAAACTGCCATCAGCTGAGGATCGATCTATCAGAACACATTCATTTGTTTGTGGGGGACACCTGTATCAAACCATGACAGTCCGCCCCTGGCCCCCACAAACTAATAATCATACAAGATATAAACACAATATGTTCAGCTCAACTCTTAAGTCCCCGCA
>PVHP010006732.1:0-59950 GCA_004024765.1 Zapus hudsonius
AGACTGAAACCTCACTGAAGAACTCAAGGATAGGAGTAAAAAACTAAGTAAGAAGCATTTGTTTGCATGCACAAACTCTCCAAGACAAAAATTCATTATAGTTTAAAGTTGAAAAGTGGCAAATATTAATAAAAATGAAGATTTCAATCTCTTCAAATGAAATATCCTTATTATAAAAGTCTTCAATCATTTAAAGTTTTATAAGGTTTAGCTAGTTTTTCTTAAGCATATATAGTTTAATTTAAAGTTAAAAAGTCATATTATTCTAGCAATTATTAAGTAATTAGATTTCATAAATAATATTTTAAGTACAGTATTAATCCATAATAGATAAATGGTTTTCATTTTCTGTACTTTAATATTTTTAAATCAGCATTTATGCTCCCAAAGTGACATAGCACATTTAATATTTGGTTCTTGAAAAGAAATAAGGAAATAAGATGAGTTTACCAGATCACTTAACTGTGTACCAGAAATATTTCCAAAGTATCTATGTGGCTCCCTCATATTAACAACAAAAAAAATGTTTTAGAGTTGGGAGGGAGCGATTCAGTAAATAATTACAAAGCAGGCCTGCTTTTAGATAGTTTATCATGTAATTATAATGATGATCATTTGAAAGCATCCAAAATGGCTCCAGCATTTTAAAGAGCTAAGCAGAGTTATTTTTAAAATCAAACATATGTGCTTTTTCTGTTTATGTCTTTGGAAAGAACATTCTGTATAATGAAAAACATGACCAAATTTTTCACAGTACATCACTATAAACCCTGTAATTGACTTTTGGGGTTGGTTTACTCTGTATCTATTTTTGACCATGTAGAAAACAGCAACGATGTGGTGAAAATCCCAAAATGTAAGCCCCATCACAGGAGAAGACTCCATTCTGATTAGGATAGAAGTATCATATCAGTACTGGGAAATGTGCCCATTCTAATCTAAAAGAGAAAGTCTCAGTGTCTAAGAATCTCCTCTTTTAAAATCACGCTATGTAAAGGCGAGTATCTCTGTGCCTGGCCTAGGCCTTGGTTGGAGCTGGGACATTGTTTACACTGATACCCTCCACTAAAGGCAATGATGTTGGCAATGACAAGTTCATTTCAGTTGAACTGATGGGATATAACACTGGATATTTCAACTTAACATTGTAAATTAACCTTTAAACATATAAATTAAGATTAGATGGCTAGTTTTCTCATATCTTAGCACAGATAAAACAGAATTTAATCGCTTTTGAAAACCTTTGAACTCAGTTCTGACAAAACTAATCTGTTCATCCTACCAACTGTACTGTTTTTCTTTATGGAAAGGAAGTCTAAAATACCTCTGAATGAGCAGGGTTGGCTTCATCAATAAAATTTACATATTAGCAAGCAAAATAAACTAAAAGAGGGAGATGTCCTGTGGTTTAAAAATCGGCCTAGTAACACCTACCACAGATTTATCTCCTGTGAGTTGACTCAACCATTCCTTCTTCTCAGTAAATAAACTAAATTCTATGCAAGGTACTGCAGGAAAGCTTTCCAAGGGCCAACTGAAAGAATATATTTCACATGGAAACTTCCAAATTGACAGCCTGCCCAATTTTGGTAGTTATTAAAGGGTCCACAGCACTTTATGAATTAGTTGTGGTTTACCTAAATAATCATGGCCAAAACTGCCAAGGTCACTGAACATTCAATTTATTACTATCAAAAATCAATGTACCTTAAAAAAGGTGCATGCCTAGAAAAATCCAAGCTGAAGTAGCAACTTCTTACATTCTGTTGAAGGATAATGATTGAATCATTTTTAAATTATAAGCATACTAAAATTAATAAGTCTATTATTAATATGTAGGTTTATAATGCAGCTAATTATATTTTACTATACATTTACAATTTAGTATTAATGATATAAGACTATTTTATAATTTCTGCCAACTTCTTGGGGAACAGTTGTTCAAAGATGCCCAGAGAGTCCTCACTGCTTTTGCACATGACAAATTTTATGTGGATTACCTAAATAAGCATCATCTCTAAACATAGGAAGAATTTCTTACTAAGCTACATGCAAAATAATGCATCACAATGTAATGCCTATTTATGAAACACATGAACATGTTGAGTTCCCAAAGTCACCAAGATGAAAACGGCTGAAGAGAGAGTTTTGATGTAGCTGGTGACAGCCAGCCAGTCCTATTCTTTGAGTGAATTTCTCATCAAAGCAGATGATATTGACCACAGTATGCTAACTATATCATTCGGTGAGCCAGCTAATGTTTACTGCAACATGAAAGTGAAGCAGAGAACTAGTAAGAATTTTTAAAAATAGATTCATGTCCCCTGCTTTTCCACCATCCACACTGGGATTCCTGGAGCATCAGGTCTGATCTCAGACCCAGTCAGAAAACTTTATTTTTTCCAGCAGTGGAAGGTGATTAATGTAGAGAATCATAATTAGTCAAGTACTGAAAATAAGTGATTGATGAGTGCTCACCCGTATACGTGATACATACATCATCCCTTCCAGGGCTTAAGTAACAGTGTCAGCCTCAGTCAACTTTCTGTTATGGACTGGGGAGGGACTTGAGAGCCACACCCATCCTTGATGAGCTCAGGACAGTAATGACTGCAGGCGAGGGGAGTCATTGTCTAAGAAGGAAGGCTGAGGGAGGAGGAGGAGAAGGAAGTTCAAGGAAGAGTGCATAGGATCAGGACTCAGTGTAGATGTATGAAAAATTAAACTCAATAACAAATAAATTCAGCCAAGTAGGCATTTATATTGTAAGCTCTTGCTTAAATGGGTTAACTGTGAATTTTTTATGTAAATTACAAATTATGATTTCCAAGCTGTAAATTGGTCAGGGAGCTCCGGCACTTCTTTAGTCCTTCCTAATTAATCAATTAGGAAAGGAAAGGAAGAGAGAAAAGAAAAAGAATGAAGGAAAAAAATAGATGAAACTATAATTTAGAAAATTAAAATCATTTATACTAGGAATGTATTGTATGCTAGATACTGTTATCTATATTATACGTGTTATTTATATTACTACATTATAATCCATGTATGGGATCCATCTTACCCACCATTTACAAGTGAGGAAATTGAATCTCTATAGATCTATTAACATTTCAAGTGAGAAAATGGAATATCTATAGAGCTACTGTAATTTCAGTCACCTTCACATTTCAATTAGGTAGTAAAAAATGCAGCCAAGGTCTACATAACTCTAAACAATCACTACTAACTTTACATATAAAAATGTAAGAGGAAGAGGGGGAGGAAACATTGGAAGAGCCATGGTGGAGGAGAATGTCCAGAGACATGGCCCCCTCAGCAACAACATACAAAGGCAGGTGGGACCTGGTTGTCTCCTAGGCTATCCATAACCTATCCAGTATGCCCACAGAGGAGGATACCCACCTGATTGGGGACAGGGAGGAGAGAAATGGGAGAACTGGGGATACCAACACATTATTTGCTCGTACGGTATACCTATTTTTGGATAATAAAGATTTTTTAATTAAAAATAAAAATATAATTTGTCATCAACACTGTTTTAAATACTCTTAAGAATATCAAACATTTTGAAGCCTTCCCTCTCAGTCTAGATGTTGATTTGAAGTCCTATATACATCCTGTTCAATCTGCAGCATTTGCACTGAGAGAGACACTCATTAAGGGTGCACTCAGAATGGAGACTCCAGAGGTAAAGAAGTGATTGAGGTTTCCACGGTAATATACCTGTCAACGTTTAGGAGGAAAATAAACAATAATAGGTGACCTAGAACTAGAAGTGTTCTTAGAAGCTTCCACTGTTTTGTCTTCAGTTTTATAAAGAACTCTAACTTTCACCAAGAGTGCTAGGATACTCTTTCCATCTTTTCCCTAAGGAGTAGAGGAATATTGATGCCTAAGAGCCATGGCCAGACATGGCTTCTCAAGACGACTGTATTCTTCACCTCACCACTCATGCCCACTGCACACAGCCTGGGGACCCTTCTGTTCTTCCTTCTTTTCCCTCATGACTTTCTGCCATCCTTTATTTCATTCATCCTTTTTGTCTTTCTTTTATCTGAACCTTTCTCCTATCTACCTCCCTTTTCCAAAAAAAAAAAAAAAGGAAAAGAAATAGTAGGAAAATAATCAAGAAAAATCAATCATACCCAAAAAACTTCTATGTATTTGACAGCTGGATACTTTACAAGGTTCGTTGGTTTCTCCTATATCCTAGCACTTTACAGAGCCTCTTGCCTTCAAATTCAACATGGTCTGGAGAAAACAGGGAAAAGAGTCAGTTTGAAAGGGAGAAAGACAAGCAAAGCAGCAAATGCCACTGAAGGCCAGAGAAATGCACAAATGCAAAGCACACGCTCACTGAACAATGATAAGCAGAGGAATGCTGTGCTGGTCTCCCTCGGGCTCACATGTCCTGTGGCCATGAAATTATTAGTATACAATGCCACCTTAGTATTTCAGAGCATTACTGTGTATTATAGGTCATATTTCATTAGGAAAGATAAATGCTACTTTAGAAGTAGATGAAATTGAGTTATCAGTAAACTGTACTTAAATTTCTTATGTACTTCATTTAAATATTATCAATATAAAATTTCAAAGAAATTCATATGTAATAAGCAAATTCAATTTACAGAAAAACTTAGTGAACTTATTTTATTAGGGCCAACATAGTAGACACATATCAGAGAAGCAAGAATCTATTAGTGATGAATTATCTATTTTAAATAGAATCAATCAATAATATAACTGAAATACTGTTTAGCAAAAATATCAAAACAGAACAAAGAAAGTCAGGTATTTTATTAATTCAGTACATTTTTAAAAACTGGATTGGGGGCTAGGCAGACAGACTGGTTGCTAAGAGTGCCTGCCATTTAAGTATGAGGGCAGGGGAGAGCTTGAGAACAGCAGAATCCAATAAAAAGCTGGGGACAGTCATGCACATCTGCAACCACAGTCTATGGGGACAGAGACCAAAGAAGTACCTGAGCTCCCTGACCAAAAACAGATCAGGATTGAGGGAGAGACCCTGTCTCAAGGAAGTCTGTGGTTGAGTGATAGAACAATGTACCTGAAGTTTGCCTCTAGCTTCCAGATGCAGGAGCATGACACACACATGTGCATACACCACATTCCATACCACACCACACACAACATCAACAAAACTGGACTGGATCATGAAATCTACATTTCTACAGAAAAAAAAAATCCAAGTGTGTGTTACAGTAAGTGGGTTTTTTAAATTATTTATTTACTTGAGAGAGAGTGAAAGAAGCAGCTGAGAGAGAGACCTCGAGCTACTGCAAGCCAACTCCAGACACGTGCACCACCTTTGTGCTCTATGTGGGTACTGGGGAATAGAACTTGGGTCCTTCTGCTTTGTAGGCAAGCACCTTAACTACTAAGCCATCTCTTCAGCCCCTAGAAAGTGTTTTATACACATTTTTTTTTTGTTTGCAAGAGTTCACTAGCAAACCTTGTCTTTTATTCACTAACTCCTCAAAAAAAAATCCTGAATTTATACTGAGGAAGAAAAAAATAAATTACTTTCTCATTAAAGGAAATAAAAAGAGCAATAAGTGGGGTTAAACAGTGTCTTCGAGATCACTTCACTGATCCTGTCACAAGAAAAGTGTCATTTTTTATAACTAAAATTTGATTAAGCTAAATGTGTTAAGACATTAATACTAAATCTTAGGGACTTGGAAATGTCTAATTTCAAGAATTTTTTTTAAAGTCCACTTCACGGCAAACTTGTAATGACTCTCTCAGCTGTGGAGAAAGGACATACAGGGTAGGCTACACCAGCCCAGTCTCTCCTCCCTCTGGATACTCCTACCTGAGGCAGAACACAATGGCACCCTCGCTCTAACACCTACGGATGTGACACTTCTAGGTAACTCTACAGCAGAACACCTACCAGACCTAATGCAGGAATAGTGCTAAGAACTCTGAAGGAGACAAGCACTCCCACTTGCCCTGATGCACTAAGGGTAAGAGGCTTCAAGACGGATACCTGGAATGGATAACACTGGTAACTAACTGGCGTGTCACAAGTGGCACGAGAGGCCCATAATTATGTCACTGGGAAGGTAGGGGGGTGAATAATGACTGAAAAAATTTTAAGTAGAGAAGTTAATTGTTCAAACAACAAAGTAATTTTGGTAGCTGGAAGAGAAAGTGCACATTAGGAGCAGTGGAAGACGAAGGCTGAGCAGTATGGAAGGACAAAATATTGACATGTTCTAAGCTATAATAAAACTCTCGTTTACAATATAAGTTATTATAGTGCAATTAAGTCATTCCTCATGCTATCTTATAATGATGTGTTTCCATGTCTGTTTCTGAACTAGACAGTGAGCTCAGAGGTAGACATGGGAGTGAGGTGGATTGTGCAGTATTTATCTTTTTACCTCTGCTCCTTTCCTCTCCTTAATAAGCAGGTTGATTTGAAATTAAGAAAAATCATTAACACTTCACTGAAGAGTATTCATAGGGAATTCTACTTTTCATTATATTATATTAATTATATTCTTCCCACTTCAACAGGTGAGGTTGGGTCAAAGGATCAACTGGTTCCTCCTAAACCTGACAATTAGAAAACTAGAATATAGAGTTTATTACTGAGAAGCAGAAACACATGAGAATAACTACACATCTTTTATAAAATTCACTTTAAGTCTCTAAAGTATTTTTAAATATTTTATTTATTCATTTTCAAGCAGAGAGAGAGAGAGAGAGAACCAGGACCACCACCTTGTGGGTCTGGCTTATGTGGGTCCTGGGGAACTGAACCCGGGGCCTTAGGCACTGGAGGCAAGTGCCTTAACCGCTGAGCCATCTCTCCAGCCCTCTAAAGTATTTTAATTTTCAGATAATTTGTGGTTCTGATAAGATTCAAATGAGTTAAATAAATCCTATGTGTACATAATCAGTTTATAAACTATAAAGGACATTGTCAATATAAGCTATAACTCCCCAGAATACATATGTGGAGTTCCTCCACTATCCAGATTAAAGCAATTGTTCCCTTCCCACACATCCTTATTCTCCTTAGCAAAATGAATAAAGATCACAGCACGGGAAAATCTGGGATCCATGTGGATGCGTGAAGGTTCAAAAATCTCAAAATCAAGGGAGCATCCATATTCATCAGAATTTTATAATCAGAGATTTGTATTTATTCTGAAAGAAGAAAGCAATTGTTCCTTCCTTCTGATGCACCAATCTCTATGTTGGAATCCATACTGGGAACAGCCAAGAAGCCATACTGGATGCTCAGCATCTTAGACAAAGAAAATCACCATCATTAACAAACTCTGAACTCGGCAAAAAGAGAGGTATGACATGTTAAAGAAAAAGGTAAAAGCCTAACACAAGCACTCAAAGTCAAGAGTGTGGTAACTGAGAACATTCTCTTCCCACAAACATGCCCCTCCCTATGTGTTCCCATCACAATTAATGACAGTACAATTTGTCTGATATTCAAAAGGCAGACATCCTGAAATACTGAAGCATGTTCTCAGCTTGTTGTCTTAGTTGGTCAGTACTTTATTGTTTCGGGTAGAAATGTCTCTGCTTTTCTAGAATGGTTCTTTATTCCCCATGATACAGCCATTGCTCCCTTTTCCCTCTGATTTTCTTTAACATGGATATTTTCAGATCTTTCCCTGCTTCATTTACACCAAACACATTTCTACTCCCCTTTGCCTCATTCAAAGATCTCTTCCTCAGTGAAACATTTCGAGACTTTTGCAAACAAAACTGAGCCAAAACCAAATTCATACTTGAACATACAACATTATGCCTGAATTTCTAACACTGTACTGACCACCTTGTCATTACCTCCCACTAAGTCTGTATGTAAAATGCACAAAGACCATATCTACTGGT
Organism: Zapus hudsonius; assembly: GCA_004024765.1. Classification (NCBI taxonomy): domain Eukaryota; kingdom Metazoa; phylum Chordata; class Mammalia; order Rodentia; family Dipodidae; genus Zapus; species Zapus hudsonius. Next base: position 7,897 of record PVHP010006732.1, read on the forward strand.
TGTTCTGCCACTCGCTACATGGAAGGAGAAGTAGTATACTCATTCTTTCATTTGTTTGAACAATAGCCAACTTAATGGGAGGCACAGCTGTGGCCCTAGAGACAGAGATAACAGAACATAAATAAACTGTGTCTTAGTGAAGCCTATATTAGAATGGAGCAGACAAATAATAAAGGAGCCGATACACTGCAGATGGCATGGAGTGCATGGAGAAAATGCAGTATGTGACGGGAACATGGGATGCTAGGAGGTGGGAAGGGAAGGCTTCACCGAAAGCTATTGGTTCAGCAGAGGCTTTCAAAGTCCAGCAGATAGATGTGTGTTCCATGAGTCTAAAGAAATCATGAAGTATAAGGGCTTGGCACAGGAAATAGCCTTGGCTTTAGAGAAAGTTCTAGAAAAAGAATATAGTGAGAGCAGATAAGCAAGGAGAGAAATGGTCAGGAAGGTGACAACAGAAAGATCACAGAAGGCCACAAAGGCCATTGCAAATCTTTCTGGTTTCTACTGTGAATGAAGCAACAGCAAAATCCACAACCTTTTTTCTTCAGCATTCACTCCGCTTACAACACAGAGAGCAGAGCATACAGAGAACAGAGATGGGAGGATAAGAGTTAGAAGGTTTACAGAAAATAAAGGCAAAGCTAAATGGTAAAATGTTTTTAAAAAGGGGGGAGGAAAAAAAATTTTAAAAAGGGGGGGAGGGAACTGGGCATGGTAGCGAATGTCTTGAATCCCAGCACTTGGGAGGCAGAGGAAGGTAGGATTTATGTGGGTTCAAGGCCACCCTGAGCCTACAGAGTGAATTCCAGGTAAGCCTGGGCTAGAGTGAGACCCTACCTGGGAAGAGGGGTAAGGCAAGGGGGGAGGGGAGGAGAGGGGAGGGGAACAGAAAGGAGAGGAGAGCAGCGGAGGAGGGAAAGAAAGAAAAACAGCCAAGAGATAATAGTAGCAGAAATTTACTTTAGGCATATCACAATGGGGATGGGCAACAGATTCTCTTACAAAGGTGAATAAAACTTGGAAGAAAAAAAATGAATATATGGACACTGAAATTCAACCAAAAGAATACAACAAACAGATACATGCAGTGATGAAAGATACTCAACTTCAAAAGAAAACAAGAGTCTGTGGTATTTTGCCCAAGTATGGTTCCATCTCCCTAAGGTCTATCAACACCGTAGTTCCACTAGAGCTAAAGAGGGTGTGCAAAGAAGAAGCTGCTGTAGATGTAGCTTCGGATTACAGGGAGCACTGCACAGGCAGACTGGCCACAGAGTTTCTGCTCTTACTGGATTGCTTTCCTTGAAATTCCTCCATTTGACATTTACATTTCTAATTTCACAGAACATTCCAGAAACTAAGACATTCAAATGGGGGTTGATGAACATTTCACCTATCCTCCGTGGACCAAAAGTTGCAAGCATGTACAACAGAGGCCTGTATACCCATGCTCTATAGTGTGTATAGCTGCTGCATAGAAGAAACATCACAAGACAAGGCACGCATGAAAGCAGAACATGAAGTGATCCACAGTCCACAAGCAAATCTATTAGGAATAAAATGTGGACATCATTAGTAATGGATAGATTAACACCAGGTAAAAAGACAAAACAAAAACTATTTTATTAAATGATGTTGCTCCTCTAACTTGGAAAATAAAATATGTTTCATAAATATGTTCATAACTTCAACTCGTATCTTACTGTTTGATTCTTAAGTTTTTAAATATAGGAATCTATTTCTGAATGTATATTTGAATGTATATTTTGAATGTAATGAAAGAAAGCTCAGATGAGAGTCATTAAATATGGAAAGTTGGCAATTCGGACATGTCTGGAACTGTCAGATTAAAAGAAATGCATAGGCTTCTATGGGATGCAACCCAGAGGACAGGTGAGCTTAGGCACCGGTGACAACAGGTGACAATGAGTGGAACAGGTACTGCTTTTCACTACCAAGCACAAACTTTCCATCACAGTGGATCCTGAGGGCCAGAGCCCCTCTAGAAATGCAGGTTGACAGAGAGGAAGCACTGTGCACTGAGAAAGAAGAGACTGTGGATCTGATTAGATCACAACCCACTAGGACTCAGGAGAACCTATCTACTGGAGAATTCCATATTCTGAACATAGGGATTATTTATACTCAGCATTCCTGCCACTACTTTGATCTTCCATAATAAAATATAAATTAATATTCAAATCTATGTGGGGCTTTTGAATAAAATATCAATCTGTATCTAAACATGTTAAGCATGATTACCTTTCAAAAGTTCTATCATCTTATTCTGTGACACTATTACCAGCTCCAAAAATTAGTAGGTAGAAATGTATAATTTAAAATGTTTGGGCAAAGAAAAAGCCCTCTATGACTAAAACTAGAAATCTTCTTTTGGAAAATGATCTCATTATAACCAGCTAACCAACTAGCTTCCAAAGCCACTAACTTACAAAGTCATAGCTGCTACTGTTTCAAACAACAAAATGTTAATTTCATTTTAAATGGCATTTCAGAAAAACTAATGATTTCTTCAGCGCATTACAATTTATGAGCAAGAACTGCACTGAGGAGAATACAGTAAGAAGTCTATGGCCTGTTTAGTAAAGAATCTTGTTGCTGCCGTCAGGTAAGTTCTGAGCCCTCCTCTTTCATCTGGCACATCTACCTCTGAACAGTCTTCCACCTTGGCTCACAAATGGATCCTGACAACCTACTGACTGAAGAAGCAGCTGAGCAGCTCAAGAGCTGCTGGGGCAATCAAGAGAAGAGCAGAGGAGTGGAGATGCCAGGAAAACGGACTGCTGGTCAATGGTTATGAGGAGCCAGAGCCCTCCAGCTCTAGGTCCAGACAGCTGCTGGGTCTTCATGGCCAAGGATCTCAAATGCAAGGCCAGTCGCCATAGGTCCCAATCCCCAAGGCCTCAGGGGTCTTGCCAATGCTGCCGCTAGCTCTGTCCCATGCTGAGAAGAGCTTCTTGTCTACCCACAATTCCTTACCCGATAGAATAAGGAATATGCAGCAAGCAGACTGCTGACAGCAGACACTGCTGGTGAGAAGGTATGAGTTGGCCTCTTTGGAAGAGCTAGCAGTTCCTCCATGGATTAGACAGGGAATTCCTACAAACTGAAGCAATTCCAGTCCTAAGCAGAATCAGTGACTGTTTGGGGGACAAGGGAAAGGAAGCGACAGCTTAATGGATTTAGGACAATGATGAAAAAGCTCTGTGGATTGATAATGGTGGATTTGTACAACACTGAAATAATACCACCGAATTATACACATTAAAATGGTGAATTTTATACTAGGTTAAACTTTTATTGTGTGAATTTGAATGTCATTTTAAAGTGGGGGAAGGGAGCCTCAGTGCCAATCCTGAAACACAAAATCTAAGATAACTCTGCATGCCTGCGGGGTTGTTCTTACATGAATGTCCAGGGAAATGAGAGAGGTGGCAAAGCTGTGGGTTCAGCTTGTGTCTCACCTCAAACTGATCTCAGGATGAGCTCTGAAGTCTTCCTGGCACCAGGGAGTGATCCTGTTGAGTCAGAGCCAAACCCCTCTTTCCCATACCTGCCAGTCATAAAATACTGGTCTCCCACCAGCCTCAGCAATTCTGTACATGTGGTAATAGCTGACAGTGAGTCACCAACTCTACAATTAAAGAATCAATAGGTAAAAAGGACCTGGGTAAGGTGTGCCAACAGTTGCCATGACAAGGGAGAAAATGCAATTTTAGAAAACTAATGTAGCAACTTAACCATGGAATATGAAATCCCCTCTTACCTGACACCTTAAGCTCTTTCTTTCCCATTCCACCAATGCAGAGATTGCAGCTGCTAAAAGCCCAATGCCAGGCTGAGGAGAAAGCTCAGACAATAAGGTAACATGCTTGACTTAAGAGCATGAAGTCCTGAGTTTGATCCCAAGAACTCATGTAAAAAAAAAAAAAAAAAAAAAAAGCCCAGTGTGGGCGCATGCACAGGTAATCCCAGTACTGAGGAAGCTCACTGGCCAGTCAGTCTGGCCTCACTGGTGTGTTCAGGTCAGTGAGAGACTTTGTCTCAAGAAGAAAAGGTGGAAAAACCTCATGGAATGGCATTTCTTTACCTCCTATTTCTGATCTCTTTGTTGTTCTCCTTGCCTTATGCTCTGGGGATTCCTTTGAGGGTTTTGTCTTTTTTCTATTTATTTTGGTTTTCTTTGTTGATACAGAAGGAAAGTGTGGGGATGTTTCCTTCATCTCTTTCAGAAACAAACTTTGCCATCATTTTCTTTTCTGCCAGACTTCCAGTTCATGTCATAAATTTGTATAAGTAGAACTCCAGTTTACAGCTATGGTTTTGCATGTTTATAGACAATTGTTGGCTCTTTAAACTGTCCTATCTTAAATGCAAAGATCAATATTTATACCATTATAAGACCTACTAAAAAGTCTAAGAAATTATTAAATACATTTTGTTTTAACAACACTAACAGAGAGCCAAAAGTATCCACTATGTTTAAGTGTGTGTGCATATGTGTTTACAGATATGTGGGTGTCTGTGTGTACAATGTTTGTGAACATGCATGTGAAGACCAGAAGTCCACATCAGGTATCTTCCTTAATTACTCTCCACTGTATTTTTTGAGAAAGGGTCTCTCGCTGAACTTGGAACTCACCAATTTTCAGCTAGGCTAGCTGGTCACAAAGTCCCAAGGATCCCTCCTGTGTCTGCCTTTTGTCACTGGGATTACAGGCAGGTGCTGCTATATACAACTTTTCCATGAATGCAGAGGACACAAACTCAGGTCTGCATTGATGGAGTAGTGTGCACTTTAACAACTGAGTCCATCTTCCCACCCCTATTTTTAACTTTTTTATTCAATATCCTCTATTTAAATGGATTTGATTTGGTAAAGTCTACTGGAGTTCACTATTTTTGATTAGTCTCCTGAATTAGATGCTGACAGACTAGACCAAACCAAAATTGAGTCACTAAGTTAAATGTAATTACATAAAACTTTCAAATAAAATAATTTTCTAAAAACAGGAGATTTATAGTAACCAATCAAAAGGGACTGACTTTACTTGAGCCAATATGGTTTGGAAGTTCCCTCTGTTTGAACCTTACAAGGAATGTCACTTTCTAAATGACCAATTTGTTTGCCATTCAGAATTCTCTGCTCCAGACCTCTGCTTAGGAAGCTGATTTCCTCCTCCTGGCCAACCTCACTGGATCGCTGTTGTCAGAATAGGTGTTAGCCATCTGATTTAAGAAATGTAAGTAAAAGCTAACTGCAGGCTGGAGCACTGTCTCAATGGGTAAGACATATAAGCTGAGGGCCTTATGAGGGGCCTGAGACCACCTGAGTTAGATTCCCCCAACACTAGAAAAGCAGCTAGGCATAGCCATAAAGGTCTGTACACCAGCCCTGTGGGCAACAGAGCAATTGAGCAGGAACACCACTGATGTTTTCCTCTGGCCTCTGCACTTGTGCACACAGGGCACATGCATCTGCTTGCACACACCACAGATGCAAACAAAAACAACAAAAGCTAACTGCATCTTTAAAATAAATTTGTTTCACATTTGTAAGTAAAGCATATCTAACACTACTTTCTAAATGATAATATTACAAATAAAAGTAACTGAGTAACTGTTCTCTAAAGAGCACTAATTTTGGAAAAATTATCATAATGAGGAATTTACCTAAATATTTTTAAAGAAAATTTCAAAATTATGCTCAAACATATACACATTTCAATAAAACAATATAAACCACTAAAGAGGTAATTAATTTTCTACTACTTTATATTTTCCCCCAACGATACAAAGACCTAAAAGGCTAGTATACTTCTTCTAAAATGGCACCTTTCCCAACTGCAATGTCATAGTTGTGAACCAACAATAAGATAAATTATGGAAGGTTCACAAATGTGCAGAAATTAAATAATATGCCCCTTTACCTCTAATAGGCCAAAACAAAGAATCTGTAAGAGATTTAAAAATACACTGAAGCAGGACATGTGTCATATGCCTATAATCTAGACACTAAGGATACAGAGGCAAGAGGATAGCAAACATTCTAAAAAAGTCAAAAACATAATACCTTGAGACAAAAGAGGCAGGGCAGGCATGAGGGAGGAGGAGATGCAAGAAAAGCTATCGAAAGAGAAAATTCTAGAGCAATAAATACATCAAAAAAAGATCTCTCAAACATCCTAATTATGTGTGTATATCAAGAAAGAAAATAAATGCTTTAAACAGCTAGAAAAAAATAAAGATCAGAGCAGAAATAAATAAAACAAGGCTAGATGAGTATAATGAAACTAAAAGTTGAGTTTTTGAAAGACAAACAAATCTTTAGCTATACTAGGAAAAAATATGGGTTCAAGAGATGGCTCAGTGGTTAAGGCACTTGCTTACAAAGAATACTGGACTAGGTTCAATTCCCCAGGACCCACATAAAGCCAGATGCAAAGTGGTACAGGAGTCTGGAGTTCATTTGCAGCAGTAGAGGCTGGCCCTGGTATACACATTCATTCATTCATTCTCTCTCCCCTTCCTCCCTCTTTTCTTCCCTCCCTCTCTCTTTCTCAAATAAACACATAAGTAAATAAAAATATTCTTAGAAAAAAAGAAAGAAAAGACTCAAATTAAAAAAAAAGATATTACAACGGATACGAAAAAATACAAATATTGCATAAGACTACTATTAATAATTTTATTTCAGCAAACTGAATAACCCAAAGAAATAAATGTCTAAAACAACCTACCACAGCTCAATCATGAAGTATAAAATTAAAACAGACCAATAACAAACAAGGAGACTGAATCAGTGATAAAATGTCTACCATCAAAGAAAAGTGCAGGACCTGATGACTTCACTCCTGAATTCTACCAAACATATAAAGAATTAATACCATTTCTTCTGAAAATGTTCTCAAAAATTGAAAAGGAAGGAAAAATTCCAATCTCATACCACAAGGCCACATTTATCCCAATATTAAAGTCAGAAACAGACACAAACATATAAAATTACAGTTCAATATTCCTGATGAAAATAGATGCAAAAATCTTCAACACTACAACCAGCCAAACAGCACATTAAAGGAACCACTCACCAAGATCAAGTGGGACTTGCCACTGTGGTGGATGTGCAAATCAATGTGACACACCACATTAGCAGAAATAAAGATGGAAACCATATGACCACCTCAATAGATGCAGAACCAGCATTTACAAAATTCCACATCCTTTCACTGTAGAACATACTCAACATATTAAGTACAGAAGACATGAAGCACTCCATAATGGTCACCACAGATGACAAAGCCACGGTTCACAGCAATCTCCACAGTGAAAGGACTCCCACTCTTCACACCTCTATTCAATGCAGTACTGGAAGTGACAGCCGGAACAATTAGATTAGAAAAAATATAAATGAAAAGATCTATTTATAAAAACCCGAGGAACCTACTAAGAAAGTTATTAGGACTAAACTAGGCAAGGTAGCGCACATCTGAAACCTCAGCACTTGGAAGGTAGAGACGTTCAAGGTCCTCCTCATCTACAAAGTGAGTTTGATGTCAGTTGAGCTATATGAGACCCTGGCATCAAACAAATAAAACTTATTAGCAGTCATGAATTCATTCAGTGAGGTTGTAGTGTACAATTCTTATGAAAGTGAGTAGCATTTCTAGAACAAGCAAAGAACTATGTAAAACAGAAGCCAAGAAAGTCTGAAGCTGCCACAAGCTCACTCTGCAGGCCTGAAGTTAATCAGAGGATGACAGAATGTTAACCACAACACCGGGATCACTGCACATATAACAGATTGCAACTCCAAAGTGAGAAGCTTCACGTTCTAGTTTAGAAGTCTCCAGGGAAACCCCAAGACAACCAACAGTGTGAGAGGAAATCACAGCCACTGTGATCACAAGGACTGCGAACAATGAGCAGAAATCTCCATCCCATGCAGCCTCGGTTCCTTCGACCCAATGCATCACAGTCAGGTTCAAAACCATTACAGGGCATTCTGAAAGTGAAAGATACCACATGAAGAGACACACTAAGCATCAGAAACAGATATGACATAAGATTTTAAGTCACACTGGAAGTTTAAAATAACTTTGGCCACTAATATGCTCAGCGTGACTAAGAAAGAGGACAGCCTCTGAGACCAAGTAGCACAAGCAGAGGGCAGCACTAAGAAAGTTATTTTTCAAACCCATTAAACCACGGTAAAAGAAATTTAGAATACTTTTGGCAGCTCATTAGTAGACTGGAAATGGCAGAGGAAAGAACCACTGAGCTAAAAGAAATGTCAACGGAAACTTCCAGAACTGAAAAAGGTCCAAGAACTTCAGAAATATATAACCCCCCAAAATCATAATACATGATAATGTTAATGCCCAAAAGAGAAGAGAAAAGAGGATATATTAAGTAATAATAGCTATGAATTTCCCACAATGAATGAGAGAAACAACCACAATTCTAGGAAGGCTAACGAATATCAAGCAAGGTTAATATTTTAAATTGACACCTGCTATGGGAGGAGAGCTTGCAAACGTGCACAAGGCCCTTGGTTTGACTTCAAGCACCACCATGAAGGCAAATTATAGTCAATTATAGAAACTCTAAGAACAGTGAGAAAAAAAATCTGGAAAGAGCTGGAATTAAAACCTATTTTAACTATAGAGGATCAGTAATACAGAGATAATATGACTGTTGTGTTAAAAGAAAAAAAACACCAATTTACAATTCTGTCTCAGAAAAAATTATGTATCAGCAGTAAAAGAAAATCAAAGATTTTCACATACATGAAAAACACCTGGGCAGACTTATCAGCAGATCTGTCTTAAGAGAAATGTCCAGGCAACTTCCTGAGAGGACGAACATGACAAAGAGAGATCTACTTCAAGAAAAATGCTGCAAAAGGAACAATGCAGGTAAATAAAATGTTGATAATAACATATCCAAAGTAGTGGCAGCTGTATTCAGTGCTTAGAACTTGGAAAGAAGAGAAGAAGGGGACGACGTTGTGGAGGAGGGAGAACTTGAAAATGCTCTTCTAGAAGATACTGACAGCACCTGTGAGCTACATAATGTTTATGGGGAAACAGAACTGGGTTAGTCTTATGTGTGTGTTCCAAGCTCTAGAGAAACCACTAACGAAAAGTAAAACAAACAAACAAAAAAGAAGTATATTTATTGTGCTACAAGAAGAAAATCAAATTATTTAAGATGTTTAATCAAAACCAAAGAAGGCATAAGAAAATAGAAAATAAAAGAAAATGCAAACAAGATCAAGGTCAAGGAATGGACAATTATAAATGGGATAGAGAGAAAGCCAATGAATCTGTATCAGTGAAGGAGTAGAAAAAAGGAAGCCTCAAATTTAGAAATATTTCTGATTGCAGTTGTACATGAGGCTAAGCTGTAAAAAAAAAAAAATGTGTTTTCCTACAATTTTACCACTGTGTGAACATCTTGGACCCAAAGGGTTTATCCTACCAAGGTTTTAGGAGGCAGCTACAAACCTGTGTGACATGCTAGTACACTGGACACAGCTGGGAAAGACTCAGATGTGTAAGCATTTAGAGCACAGGAACAATAACTTTATACTATAAAAAGACAGATCCATACAAGTCCTTACCATGAGTATAGCCAATAGGAGTGGAAATGGCTCTGGGGGAGTCTGTGAATGGAAGTCAAAGTACAGGTTTGACTTTTAAAAAATGCTATCCACTGGGGTTAAATACAGTTATGGAAAATGATTTTCCTGTGTTTAATAATTGACCTTTGAAATTTTTTTGTTTACCCTGTTTTTAATATTACTTGATTTGCATTTCTTTTTAACTTTTTACTGACAGTCCCCATTGACATGCACAAAGCACCTTGACCACTATACCCCTCCAGCACCACCTTCTTGAGGCATCCTTCCTGCTCCCAGTTCACTAAACCCTTCTTCTTTCCAACTAGTCCCTCTTCTCTTTGATGTCATTTTTTAAATTTTATTCTGTACATATTATAATAGGATATACTCTTACATCCTCTCACCCCTATTCCCCTTACCCTGGGGGAGGCAGTGGGGTTTAGTATTTGTTGTGGGGTCATGAAGGCCTCAGTGCATTTTACTTTTCTTTTGTTGAGCTTTTTCAAATCTTTTAAATGTTCTTGTTAAAAACAAAAACACACTTTAGTCTAGAGGTACACAGGGCCATAGTCATCAACACAACTGTCCTCCACTTCTGCATCTTGTCTTGTTCATGGCAGTACAATCACCTTAACAATGAAGACTTCAGGAATCCCTTCAGAATTACCACTTTGGGTGGGGCTGATTAACAGGAAACAGTCTTTTAATAAAGAAGAAGGAATATGTGCCACCATTTTAAAAGTGAAATTATAAATCAATAAAACATTTATTATAAAGTATTACGCACTGTACATAAATGTATCTGCTCTAATTTCCACAGAACAACACAGATGGTCGTTGTATCAACATCACTACTAACACACCACACGAGCACTGCACCTGGCTACATCTTACAGTGACTAAGATGCTGCCATGTGAAAGGAATTTCTTTTCATGTTGTTTAAATGCATTTTAATTGTTTCCAATGAAATTTCCTTTGATATGTAAATATAACTTTCTACATCAAAACAAACTTAATAAGACAGATGATTTTGCAAACTTACATATAGAAGACTCATATTTAAAACATTCAGGGGGCTGAGGAGATGGTTTAATGGTTCAAGCCACTTGCTTGCAAAAGCCTGATGGCCTGGGTTTAATTCCCCAGTACCCACATAGAGCCAGATGCACAAAGTAGCTTGCCCTGGTGCACCCATACTTTTTCTCTCTTTCTCTCTCTCTCTCTCTCTCTCTCAAATAAAAACTGTTTTTAAAAAATTATTAATTTTATATTTGATCAGCTTACAAAGACTTGGATTTCTTCATGGTGTTTTCCAAACACATTATTTGTGTTTCCTCCCCTCTCTTTCCCCCATCTTCCTCCCCTACGCCCACTCCTTGAATAACCTTCTTCTGTCTTCCTGTTCCAGAAGTCCTTAGGTCCATCCACCCCAACCTTTCTCCATTCTTTTTGCTCCCCTTTCATGGTACCCTAACTAGTTTCACTGACAAGACTCACTCTAATATCCTCTAATTACATCCACAGAAGAATTAAAAGTTCAGAGCTGCATATGGAAATGGTTCAGCAGAGATTGTCAGTGCAGGTTAAATTTTCCAGGAATCCACAGGAAGAAAGATGGACATTTATTTGCAGCAACAAGAGACACTGACACGTGTATGCATGCAAACACACATGCAAAAATGGATAAAATTTTTAAAGCTCTGAAAATGAGAGGAAAACGCAATTTTTTTTCAGACTAGGTTACCTCACTGAGCACAGTCTTTTCCAGGTCCATCAATTTTCCTATATAATTTCATTTTATAGCTGAAAACAATTCCATTATGTATATGTTTTCAGTCCATTACAATCTTTTGGAATCACTGATGTATCTAGTCCAAGCACTGACCAAAATGTTGTCAAAACATATAGAATATAAGAAAATAAAACCTATCAAACTTTGTGCATTCAGCAAAAGTAGTTCTTACAATTTTACACTACTGATTGTAAACATTAGAACAGAGAGATGCAAAACAAACTAGGGAAAAATTATGATGGGGGGCTGGAGAGATGACTCAGTGGTTAAAGCATTTGCCTACAGAGCCAAACGATCCGAGTTTGATTCCCAACATAAAGCCAGATGCACCGAGTGGTATGCATGCATATCTGGAGTTTATGTCCAGTGGCTGGAGGCCCTAGTGTGCCCTTTCTCTCTCCCTTCTCCCTCTTCTTCTCTCTCCCTCTCCACCCCCCTCTCTATTTCTGCTTGCAAATAATAAATATTTTTTAAAATATGATGGGGAAATTTAATGTAATACAGAAAAACTGATAAACCCAAAAGTCGGTCCTTTTAACAGCTAACATTTAAAAACCTCTAGGCAGCTTAAGAAATTACTAATATACACTGAGGATACCCAAAAGAATCCAAGGCAGAAATCTAGAAACACTTAAGATCTCAACAGTAAAGCAGACTTAAGACTCACCCACCATGACTCAGGGAACTGAGTGGAAGAGGGGGTGGAAAGATTGTAAGAACCATGATGGTTGAGAATATCCAGAGTTGTTGCCCCCCTCCCCGGCAACAACACACAAAGGAAAAATACTGGCTACATAACCCACTATCCCATGGTCTGGTCCAGCCAGCCCACTGAGGAGGGCCCCCAGAGGGGTAGGGACAGGGAATAGGGAAAAGGGGGTATTACCACAAGACTTGCCCATACAAGGTATCTAATTATTGACAAATATGTTAAAAAAATAAAATGAAATACAATATAAAACTACAAGAGGATATAGCACTACTAATGTCCATGTTAAAACAATACTATGAACAATTTTATATCGAATATTTAGGTAATCTGAATAGAGTGAACCAATTATTTGAAAGAAACAAGCTGCTAAAACTCACATAAGGAGACATTTTCTGAATATGCCAATTCAATCTATCAAAATAACCTTCCAAACAGGAAGCACTGGGCCCATGTGACTTTACTGGAGAATGCTTGCAAGTATTTCATGGAAAAGCTATCAATTCTCTGCAATCTGTCCCAGATACTAGAAGCAGAGAAGACAGTTTCAATCTAATGCAATAAGCCTATTATTATCCAAATACACAAACCAGAAAAAGATATTAAAATAAGAAAATTACAGAAAGGTATCTTCTAAGAACAGAGATACAAACATCATCAATAAAGAACTGGAAAGGAAATTTCAAAATGTATAAAAATTATATTTCCTAACCAAGTGTGATCAATAAAGCTGCTTTAACATTTAAACATCTACTAATATAGGAGCTGGGGAGATGGCACAGCAGGTTAGGGCACTTGAGGGTGTGAGAAGGCCTGAATTCAATCCGGAAAACCCACATAAAAAGCTGAGAATGGTTATGCACACTGGAACCTCAGTCCTGTGGAGGGCAGTGAAGACAGGAAGTTGCACTGGTCAGCCAGTCTGACCCAGAGCAGCAGCTCTGGAATCACAGAAAGATATCATCTTAAGAAACACAAGGCAGAGAAGCAACAGAGAAAGACACCCTACATGATTCGCCTCTGGCCTCTGCATACATGTGCACAGGGTATACTTGTACCCTGCACACACATTATACATACACACACACACACACACACACACACACACACACCACAAATATACTAGTACACTCTATCCAATTAATAGGTAAAGAAAAATAATCTGAAATTTAACACCATTCAGAATAAAACTTTTCTGCAAACTAAGAACAGGGAAAGGAAAGGGGAGGAGAAGAGTTGGGGGAAGAAGGCTAGGAGGAAGGGAAGAGGTAGAAAGGAGTGGAGGGGAAAAAAAGAAAGCCATGGCTGATATATTTCACCAGTGAGAAATGAGATGTTTTACTTTTAAGATCACTAACAAACCAGCCTGGCCTGGGGCACAGGCATGCAATGCCAACTACTCAAGGAGCTGAGGCAACTTAAGGCAAGCTTAGGGGAGTTGCTAAAATCCTGTCTCAGAATAAGAAGTCAAAAAAGGTCTGGGGATAGCTCAGTGGTAGAGTGCTTTGTCTAGCATGTGTGAGGTCCTGGGTTCAATGTCAATAATCATAAAAACAAATAAATAAATATAAACAGATAAGATGATAGCTAGAGGTGGATTGATAGATGATAGGTAGGTAGGCAGATAGATGATTGACAGGCAGATAGATAGAATCAGTAACAAGGCATGGGTATCCTCTCTAAACTCCTATTTAACATCATATTAAAGTCCTGTATAATGTGGTTAAAAAAGAAAAAGAAATACAAAGACTGGAATAGAAAAAGGAAGATGTATTTGTTCAATGATCATGCTTGTGTAGAAAATCCTAATTAATCAAAAAAATTCTTAAAAAAAAACAAGTCATTAGTAAGATACGGAGTAACAAAAATATTGCTTTCTTATATATGAAAATAAAAACTTTGAATCTGAAAATTTTAAAGCATTATTTGCCTTAGCACTTAGATAAAAATATAATGAGCACTTAAGTAAAAACCTAATAAGAGGACTGGAGAGATGGCTCAGTGATTAAAGGCACTTGTTTGCAAAGCCTGCAGGCCAGGGTTCAATTCCCCAGTACCTACATAAAGCCAGATACACAAAGTAGCACATGTGTCTGGAGTTTATCTGCAGTGGTAACAAGTCCTGGAGCACCTCCTCTCATATTTTTTTCTGTCTCTCACCTTCCTCCATCCCTCTCTCCCTCTCTCATAAGTAAATTTTAAAAAATCAAAAGTCTAAATAAATGAAAAGGTACTATATCTTCATGGGCAGGAAGAGTCTATAATGTTAAGATATCAGTTCTTCCCAGCATTACCTATACATTGAATGCAATCCAATACAAACTACAGCAAGTAACATTTTGAATATTAACAATGTGATGTTACTTTAATATAATAATGTAATTATAAACATGTATTTATAAAAAATAGATAAATAAGTGGAACTAAATAGAGCCCTGGAAGAGACTCACAAGTATAATCAGCTGGTCTTTTAAAACAAGTCAGTCTTTTCCACAGAGAGTACTAGAACAATTAGAGACTCCTGTTGTCATTAAGGCACATACAAATTAAAGCAATGGAAGACACTGCCATGACAATACCTACTGGAATGGCTGATTCACAAAACAATGTGGAGCTGAAGAACCCTCAGTAGGATAGTGAAAGGTGAGATTTCAGCAGTCTAGTACCTGTGTTCCTAGGTATTTACCAACGTGCACACAAAATCATGCACCTGAATATTTAATGTTGCTTCACTCATACATGCCAACACCTGGAAACAACCTACATGTCATTCTAGATGTAAACAGATAAAGTGTGGTTCATCTTTACAAAAAAGACACAGAGGAAACCAAAGTGAAGACTGTACATGAAAGAAACTGGACTAGGAAGTCTACATTCTATACAATGCCATCTAGGTGAAATTTTGAAACAGGGATACAACAGACAAAACGAAAAAGTAGTTGGTAAAATAGTTAAGATGGTAAATTTATGTTTGCCTATATATACTTACAAAAATAAATCAGAAAAACAAATGAAGGAAGATCAATTTGTTGGTAGGCATTGGGAGAGGAGATGCTGCACGTGCACAGGCAGCTATCAGGGCAGTGAAATTATATGTATTAAACTGTAATGTTGGACACATGACATTATTCATTTAGTAAGATGAATATAGAACAGCCTGAAGAATTCTAAAAGATTTTAATCTTCAACTATGGACTCAAGTTAACATTAATGTATCATCACTGGTTCATCAGGTGGAATAAATTTAGGGCATTGATGCAAAATGATAGGAGAGGATTCTGAGGGATGTTAGGTTCAGGAAACAAGCTTATAGGAACTCTGCAATTTCTACTCAGTTTTCCTCTAAATTGAAAACTGCACTAAGAAACTGCATGACTCTGGGGTTGGGGAAGAGACAGCTCAGTCAGTAAAATGCTTGTCACAAAGCATGAGGACCTGAGTTCCATCCCTAGTAGCCACATCAATGCTGGGTTTAGAGGCACATCCTTGCAGTCCCAGCTCTGGAGAGGTGCAGATGGGAGGATCCCCTGGAGCCTGCTGAGGAGCCGGTCTTATCAGTGAGCTCCAGGCCAGCGAGAGACCCTGTTTCAGAAAGAGGCAGGTAATATACCTGAGGTTTTCCTCTGGCCTCTAAATACGCATACACATACACATACACACACACACAATGTACACCCACATATATAAACATACATACATGCATATATAGCACAAAAACAAAAATTGTTTTAGTCCTAAACCTACCGTATGAGTAAATAAAATGCAATGTTACAGTAAGTTATATTCAATAATATATAAATTTTATATACAAGCTTTAGTTCTCATTTTTATAATGAATTTGTAACTAAAAAAGAGTGCTAGACACTTAAATAGTACCAAGAGACAGCAAATACATAAATCTATATGTGGTGATTTATTATTAGACAACACTATTCTTCTGAGGTTTTTTTTCTTGCCAACTAAGTGAATGTTATCTTAAATAAAAAAAAACTGTTTCTAATTCGATTTGGAATAAACACCTTACCTACACAAATATTACATCTTCTCTAATCCTTTTAAATCAAGTATATTGCCATAGTATTCCTCCTGTCTTAGAGTTAGACTGCTACACCACACCAAATATGTCAAAATGGAGCAACCCACTTTACACGAAATGACTCTGGATAATGCTAAGAGTGTCTGGGTTCTCTTGGGTTTTCTTTTGCTTCCCACCTAGACAGGCTATATGAATCACGACTGGAAATAAAGGGATAGATGTCCAAAAAAAAAAAAAAAAAACCTGGTGGAATCTTATCATGTATAAGAGCAAACAAGCAATAAGCAGTTTAAATAGAAAAGGGAAAAAGGCAAAGTTCTCCATTGTGACAAAATTATATGAGCCAAAAACAGTACTTTCAACAGTCTCATCTTCATTCATAAATATGGCTTGAAAAATATGAGCTGGGGAGATAGCTCAGTCAATACAGGGCTTCTCTCCTAAACAAGAGTACCTGAATTCAATCAGATCCTCAAAACCCATGTTGAAAAGAAGGAAAGAGGAAAGGGGAAAGGAGAAAGGGAAGGAAAAGGAAAGGAAAAAGAGAAAGAGAAAGCCATGCCTGGGGGCGTGTGCAATGCCAGCACTGAGAGGGCAGACACAGGTGGATGGATTCCTGGGGTCACTAGCCAGTCAGTGAGGGTGAGCTCTGGGCCACTGAGAGACCTTGTCTTAGAAAAAACACACACAGTTGTCCCGAAGCCTTCACCTGCACACACAAATGAAAAAGAAACCAATTATAATTATTGATAAGAATTCTATTAAATACTTTGTGCTTGGGCATAAGATCCAATGAATGGATAAGATATCTAGGAATCATATAAAAAATTCCTAATTTAGGGATAGGCTTTAGTCATGATTACTTTTTTGATTTCCAACCTCACACTAAAAAGGATTTTAGGGTATTTCATGAATGTACATAATATAGTTACATGCTAACAAGAGAGCTTGCACTTTAAAAATCATACAACAGGTTAGTCAGTTCACTAGTTACTGAACACCACAGGCATGATCCTTCATAGTATGATACACTATTTTGCTGAAAGATTTTGTAAATTGTTTTAAGACTTCCATTGCAGTGTATAAATAAGAAACTTGATCACTACTCCAAATCATTCTTGCTTATTCTGTAAGAAGTCAGCCACTAGACCATGGACTTGTAGACAAACAGGAAAGGTGGCAGAAGTGGGCCAGCTCTTATAGCAAGCCAGCCACTGGGGTTTGCAAGTCAAGTTTTAGTGGAATGCAGCCGCAGGCCTTCATTTAGTGACTGCCTTCAGACTGCAATCAGAGCCGAGTCACCAGCAAGAAACCCTACAACCCACAATGCCAAAAATATTTCTTATCCATCTCTTTATAGAAAAAATATGTCAGCTCCTGACAGACTACTAATATGACATCAATTCAAAGTCAAAGCTTCTTACACAGAGATCAGGCTTCCGCTCACTAAAATAATTCCTGAAAATGTATAATTTGGTAGTCATAGTAAAATGATCATTTAACGTGAGGAATCAGTTTGTTTGTTTTTTTTTTTTAGACTGCACCTGGCTATTTAGTCCAGGCTAGTTTCAAACTCTTTGAGCATCTAGTCGAAGCATCCTTAGTGCAGGATTATAGGTGTGTGCCACCATACCCACAGCAAAAGAACTTTTAAAAGAGCTTCTTTTTATTTTTGCATTTCTATTTATTTTTCCCTTTTTGACATTCTCATATATGTGTGTGTGTGTGTGTGTGTGTGTGTGTAATTTATTTTGAGCTTATTCTCTCCAATTACCTACTGTGATCTCTTCCCCCTCTCATGAATACCTTTCTTTCCCATTAATCCCTATCTTACTTTTTTCAAACCTTTTATTGCCATTGAGGTAAATTAGATTTCCTGGAGTGATCATGGTTATTTACTGTGGAATGGGCAACTCAAGGTGGAAGGTATTTGTATACATTCTAGAAGCATCCGATTAAAAACAAAATAATGTAGCCGGGTGTGGTAGCACACGCCTTTAATTCCAGCACTCGGGAGGCAGAGGTAGGAGGATGGCCGTGAGTTCAAGGCCACCCTGAGACTACATAGTGAATTCCAGGTCAGCCTGGACTAGAGCGAGACCCTACCTCGAAAAACCAAAATAATAATAATAATAAAATGTTCCAACAACATCTGCCTCTAGGGTTCCTCTATAGCCAGCGAGCCAGGTGCTACTTTGCTAGAAAACTGAAATTTTAAGGCTGGGTTTTGAAAAACTATTTTACTGTCTTCAATTTATATTTTCCATGTAAGTAATTGTGAAAATAGTTGCGTTTTCTCATATAAAATTTAAGTAACAAAGATAAAACTATAAACTAAAGTTTTTAAATATAACCCAAGCTATTCATACTCATTCATTTTAACCTGCTATTGACATGCATAAATGAATTTTCCTGAGTTTATTCGATTTCAATTCTGCATCTAACTCCTTAAGCACAAAATGCTTCCTGATTCAGAATTTACTGTTTAAGTTGAGAAACAGTCAAATGAATGCCAGTATTCACCTTTACAGAGAGTCATAATTAATATTCTAACACATTCATATGTATGTATATATACTTGTTCAAGCATGCTACTAACTTCATAAGTAATTCAACATGCACTTCTTCTGAGAACTAGAGTATTTTTCTCTATAAGCAAAGCAGAATAGTCCAACTTAATATTATTAGTAGTATCACTGTTATAGAGTCCATATTCTGGTTTTCTCAAATTTTCTAAAAAATAATATAATTTATGTAGCCCTTTTTTTTCAACCTACCATTCAACCAAGATTCAGACATATGGCTAACTTCTGAGAGGTCAATTCCGACCCTTTGAGTGTGGGGGGAGGGGCAAGGGGGACGCTGTACATGTGTATGTGCCACTACAGCACCTCATGTACTCACATGCAGTAGCCTGAGTGGAACATCAGGTGTCTCGCTCTGTCACTACTCTGACCATTCTTACTGGACCGGAAGTCTCTTACATATCCCAGCTCTGAAGAGTGCTCCCCTAGGGAACCAGGGTTATAGGAGCATGTGGTCAAGCACAGCTATTTAACACGGGTTCTGGAGATCCGAGTCTCAGGCCCCCTTAGGCCCTCATGCTTGCACAGGATGCCCATTTAACTACTGAGTCATCTCTCTGGTCCCCAAATCTTTTTTAAACAACATATACATATACATACATATACACATACATCTATGTTCTCTTTCCCTCTACTAACTTGTTCACTGAAAAAGCTGTCAAAGCACATTTCCCAGTCCTCCTGCCGGAACCTTTCAAAGTTGGAAGAATACTGTAAGAACAATGTAGAGGGAGTTAGTTACTCTGTAGATTCTGCTTTCCTAAGAAATGAACTAAATGCAACTATAATCTAATCTAGGATAGTTAGACTTGATATGTACCTAAGAACATTTATCTATCAAGTGAAAGATCTAATGACTTGCTAGCATTAAAGAAGATAATATAGTTATAACTAATAATAACAATTATAAACAATTGTCCAAGTATTTTACTACTAGTAGCACTAAACTATTTTTGAATAATCAAATAGTTTTTTCTTTAAACATATACTTATTATAGTTTTAAATTTTGTAGGATACTAAGTTGAATTTAAATTTTGTAGGATACTAAGTTGAGTTTAAATTTTGTAGGATACTAAGTTTAAATTTTGTAGGATACTAAGTTGAAAAATGTTTTAATCATTCCATAAAATACGGGTAATTTGTAAATTGTGCCTACATATTAAGAAACTTCTTTAGCAATTTATTTCAATGCTTTCAAGCTTTACTAAAATGTAAAACTTATACTTCAACAATGTTCTATTTATACCAATATTGTAAAAAGAGATTATTTTGAGAAGCAGTTAATTTTTCTTAATATTCATAGAATTAAGAGAATATGAATTTTAATATTCCTAAGTTTTTAATCATCAAGTTCAAATAGAGCAATTTTTCAATGCTACAACATCTGAGAAATGGAGATTTCCAATGGGAATACTGTCAAATTTGTAAAAACAAAAGGATCAGAATCCTATTGCTTCATTTCCAATATACTTTCTAGATTGTTAATTATGCCTGAACGCAACATAAATTACACACAAAATGTAATAGAGACCTAAATCCACAATCACTTTTCCTGAAGTCAATGGAAAAAACCCTATACACAGCAATGAAACTGGCATGCAAATAAAAGAGCTGTCAAGACATGCACTCCTAAAAATAAGCCTACAATAACTATTTTAAAGGCTGTGTGTGGTCCCACCATACATGTTGGCAAGATGCAATTTCTGCAACCACAGCCGGAGTCATCCCAGAGCAGTGGCACTGGAGAGCCTCGGTCTCACCTGTCAAAGCTGAAGAACACTGTTCCAAAGACCACCATGAGTCCATGGAGAACAGCCACAAGGCCGCAGCTGTTAGTGATAACCAGTTTCTAAAGGAGAAAGATCTTCAGACAATTCAGAGGATTCTTAATAGAGATACAGACAATCTTCACATTTGATGAGGTGACA
The DNA here is from genome assembly GCA_004024765.1 of Zapus hudsonius. Taxonomy (NCBI): domain Eukaryota; kingdom Metazoa; phylum Chordata; class Mammalia; order Rodentia; family Dipodidae; genus Zapus; species Zapus hudsonius. The sequence goes on from PVHP010006732.1 coordinate 28,592, forward strand.
ACTGCCGTGCCAGCTTTGAAATCAAACATTGAAAATTTATACACAGAAATATGCAGAGGGCTCTTTTGTAAGTAACACTAACTTTTAATCTTTTGTATTCTTGTAATAAAATTTTACATTATTTACTAATTCAAAAACTTTACTATGTGCCTCTAGTTAAGCTTTAAATAAGCTCCTTGTAAAACCTTAAAATTCACTGAACTTACTAAGGTACTAAATTCATCAAAACTGTTGAAGTTTGACAGCCAAGAGCACAGAAGATTAAGATTTATAAACGGAAACACAAAATATATTAACCTGACATTTTTTAAGAAGATGTGTTAATATCTTTTTTCAACCACATTATAAAAACAGTCTACATTTTGTTTCCTTTTCGCTTCCTAAAGTCCATGTACTGAAGGAGTAAGCTACAGGTAGACCAACATAAAGAGCACAGAGAACAAGGACTTGGGAAGAAACCATGATTCAGTTCATGCCTCACCCACTACCTGGAAACAAAAGATAACTTAAAACCAACTTTGGAAAAACATACCTGGCTACTTAAAAAGCTTAGATAAGCCAACCAACACCTTAACTTTTAATTTACTTTCTTCCTTTACAAATGACAATATTCTCTAACTCAATTACATACTGAAACCATTCAACTGAACAAGAGTGGTGTCTTTTGGAGTCTCTCCCAAAACAAGTAAAATCTACACAGTTCTCATTTTAGGAGAATTTCACCTACAACTAAGACCCAAAACAAGGGGCAAAGTAAAGTGGTAGTAGGACTTCAGGTAGTGTAATTTCCAATCGTTTCGCTTAGTCTATTTTCTATTTTCTAAGAACAAAGGGCCTAAAAGATTAGTTTCACTTTTCCCTGGGAACATTAACTAGTACAGTTGGGATACTATTTTTCTTTGGCTTTGTCAGTAGCATGTTTGATATCAATTTTATTAAGTGGTAGTGTATGTAACTTGCATTGTGGGTAGCAGTTTCCTGCTTTAGTCTAGCCACATCCTCAGCTGTCACATGAGCACGTTTCCCATATTTTCTGCAAGTTGTCACCTTTTTCATTCCTATAGAAATGACAGCATGAGAAGATGAACTGCTCTAATAATTGTGAGAACCATGAAATACTTATACAGGTACATTAGACAAGCACTTCCATCAGTGCACTTCAAAAACCAACCCAAAGAAAGTGATTCTCACAATGAAGTGCTGATGTCATGTTTAACAATGTGCTAACGTAAATCAGCACAAAGGAAAGATTCAAAAAATAAAACAATTAAAAAAATAAAAATCCTCCTAACAAAATGCCAATACTAACAACAGAGTGTAATAAGTCAGATATAATAATTTGTAATGATGTCAAGGTTCAAATGTATGCGTTACTCAATTGTAAGAATTAACAATAATATACCTTATGAGAATTTTAAAAATCTATTCTGAGACTTATACAGTAATGTCAAATCATGTTAAAAAAAAGAGAGAAAGAAAAAAAACCTGGAGGGAAGGAGGGAAGGAAGGAGGGAGGGAAGGGGAGGGGAGCAGGAAGAGAACCGAGCGTTGAGTGTTTTCTCCTGGTTTCCAATCTGTACATTCTATCACAATTGGGAAGATAGGTACAAAGAATGACAATCAAAGAACTAGTGATGGCTTGGGTTTGAACATGACCTAATTAAAGCAAGCTAGAAAACACTTCCATTGTACACACAGCAGCAGACTGTCCATTCATTCGGGTATACAGACATGGAAGTCACCAAAATAGAGAAGCAGAATACAGGCCGCAGAAGCATGCTGTGAATATAGAACTGCACATATTTTACTATTACAGAAAGTTTTCAAGTCATTAATGTAAGGCCCAGAAAATGTTATAAGCTTAAACAGCTATAAATCAAATTTAAGAAAAAATTGCAAATATATATATATATAACTTGTCAAATATCAAGTTAAAATAAATTTTAAAAGTTCCTAGCCAAAATCTTATAGTCAGAATATTTAAGCCAAAGTGGAAATCTAGAGTTTGTAAAGTTCCTACAATAATTTGCTCCTGTGGTTTCAATAGAAAGGAAGCAAATCTAATCTAAAACAGTCCTTAAAATTGCATGGGTATTAGTGCAGTATTGATAAGTAAAACCACTGTATTAAAATTCAACCATTAATTCAGAAAATAAAATTAATTTAAAGGGTAACAAGGCATATGTAACATAAAACATTTTAAATGTCTTGGTATTTTTAAAAGTTTAACCAATTTTGGCAAATGTTATTAAATAGAAAACAAAAAAACTAATTTTATTATTTTCATTATCTCAGATCCAAAGACATATTTAATTTCTGTGGCATTAAAGTACATAGTTTATAGAGTGAACCTAAATGTCTTGCTTCCTTCAACACAGCAGATACCAAAGGAAGCCCTATAAGAATCAAGTTTGGTTTTTTGTTTGCTTGTTTGAGTTTGTGGGGGGTTTTTTTGTTGTTGTTGTTTGGTTGGTTTTTGGCTTTTTTTTTTTTTTTTTGGTTTTTCAAGGAAGGGTCTCACCCTAGCCCAGGATTAAGTTTTAAGGGTCTTTAAAAAGTTTTAAGCATGGAACAGCTCTATAATCAATAGCCTTCCTTGCAATGACTATATTGAATCGGGCTCTCTCCAATCACCAGTAATATGCCAATTCTATTTAAACACAATACCAGTATCAAATGTCTATCACGTATGTTGTTTTAAAATTTCTACTACAATGTGATATTTGCTCCAAGGGGAATATACTTTGAATTGCGTTGGTGGAGTGGGGAAGGGATAATGAATATTTAGACGTTAAGGGACATACATGATTTCCCTCTATTTATCTGCCAGAATTTGATAGGCCTGGCACAAAACAGAAAGGATATATTCAACAGAATATATCAATATATCAAATTCTTATACAGTAAGAGTGAAGATCCTAACTAACTCAAAGATTAGATGAGAGAAGGGTTATTTGCAAAAAGAAAACATGTGGTTAGAAGATAAATTATATATTAAAAATTATTCAAGTTCATTTCAGGTCAAGATGGAGAACCAAAGTGCACATATTGAAAAAAAAAACTTGTAAATAAGAGAATGCTTTGCAAACAGCAAAGGTTCTAAGATGTGATGGGGAATTCCAACACATTCTAGAAAAAGAGAATCTGCTTAATACTCTACAGCAGCTTTCTAGATATGCTCAACTGCCTGACGCTGCTATCATACGTGCATCTGGAGCTAAGTTTAGAAAGTCCACAAATTACATGGACAAAATCCTCCTTGTATTTACTTTAAATAACAGAGATAAAAATCACACTGGCACACTTTACTTATGAAAGAGGATAATTGAATAACTGTTATCTCCTCTGCATGAATAATTAAGTTAAATGAGAGCTGTTTAATGTAATATCTGTTTGCATGCACAGTAAAGCTTAAGTCTATAATTAAAATAAAACAGCAAAATGCATTTTGGGGTTTGTGTCATTAAAAGTTTATTCTGAAAAAGTGCTGGATATTTTAATAAGTATTAAAATGATTCCCATGTCCACCCAGTGTATTTTTGGAAAATCACATTTTGTCAAGAATCTTATAAATATGTTTTCATTCATCATGGTCTGCTACAAAGCAAATGGAGACAAGGAGCAGTGAGAGCATGAATTTATATGAGAACTCTTCTAGTTCTCACACCTTCCTGAAATGCCCCTACTTTTCACTCCACTGTGTACCCCAAATAATCTTTTGTAATTCCCTGTCTCCGCCCACCCCCTTGGTCATCTATTTCACGACACTCCTAGTTACCATCATGCCAGGAAGAAGGCTAACATGCAAATTCAGAGTGGCGTGGATAAATGGCCAAAAATGCCTAGAAAATTGGTCTGTTCGCCTTTACAATTTTTGTTGAAAAATATTCCTTTGCTCCCAACTGATGAAAACAGGAAGCTCTATTCATAAATACACTATTCACTGCCTATGACATATAATCATCCTAATAAGAAAATGAGTTCTATACATACATGTCCAAGAGGGCAAAAGAAGAGATAGTTTCCCAAAGATGTTTTCAATTTTCTTCTGAGTCAGAATTAGCAAATCGGGACGACTAACATACTCTGTCTGTGTGTATTATTCCTTACTACACACAGCATTTTGTAATTTATTTCAAAGCGTCCATTATAAACAAAAAATACAGTTTCTGTTAACCCACTCTATTCTGAGCTCATAAAAATGTAGTACTGTACAGTTTAAGGTGCAATGTCTTTTACTGTATATGTATAAGACTTGCAATCCAAAGCTCTGTTCAAGTCCAAGCCAACTGAAAATAGACAAATTAGACAATAACAAAATAGACGTTTCCTTGAATGATATGATTCCAATCATAAAAACTTAAGATTGTTTAAAAAAACTATATTACAATTCTTGCCGTTCGCCTGTTAACATCTTCAAAGTAGTCACGAGATAAAGGTAAACATAAAAGATACTAATTACATTTAATCTTAATTGTAAGAGCCACCATCAAATACTGAAAATGAACCAGACACATGATTGAACGAACATTTGTAAAGGAGTCCCCAGACTAGCACTTTCATGATGGCCAATTATGGTCAGTCCCAGTAAGCAGTTTGCAACCAGACCTTAAGAAAGGTAAACTTCTTTTTTTTTTTTTTTTTTTTTACAATGAGTTACAGATTCACAAGTTTAAGAAGACAAGGAAAAAGGAAACAGAAGGAATCCAGCCACCCTGGTAAATATGAAGCAGACCCCAGAGTGTGATGCAGTCCAAAGATGTAAATTATTGCAAATCACCACTGTTGTTCAGAATTTCACACAGTCTCTTGAGCCAATTTTGCTCACTTTTCTACAGACACAATCATGGACTAACAGGAGGAGGGAGGGAAAAAAGAAGAGGAAAGAGTGAGGAGGTGGGAGAGAGGAAAGCCCTTAGATGCAGAGTTCTGCTCTCCAAGTGCTAACCTTACAGGAGTTTGGGCTCCTTCAGCATTTGTATTCTATCCAAATCCTCATGAGTCACAAAAATTAAAAAGCTATATCCTTCTGGATGCCAGGAAAGGCCTTACCACAAGCCTTTTGTCAGAGAGCAGAGGGAGAGGGAGAGAGGAGAGAGCAAACAGGGGAGAGAGAGGGAGAGGGAGAGAGAGAGAGAGAGAGAGAGAGAGAGAGAGAGAGAGAGAGGGGACCGGAGAGAGAAGAGAGAGAAGGAAGGAGAGAAGGGGAGAGGAGAGAGAGAGAACAGCAAGGGGGGAAGCTTCAGGGGTAGGCAGTCCCACTTTACTCTGAGTACTGTGAGGTCACAAACCACATGATTCTGTCTCTCCAGTAATAGTGCTTGCAAAAAAAAGGAGTTTTAAAGCTTTTGCTTTTTTGGATTGTGTGAATGCTTCATTCGCCTCACAAACAACCACAGAACCACAAGTGCGGTGCAAACTTTCTCCAGGAGGACAGCAAGAAGTCTCTGGTTTTTCAATGGTTAATCTCCGCAGGTCACTACCAGCCACCGAGACCAACAGAGTCAGTGAGTGCTCTCTGACCACAGTCTGTGCAGTAATAGTAGCGCCTTCAAATATTTGCTCATTCTTTTTGTTTTGTTTCCTTGCTTTTCACATGTTACCAGCTACATAATTTCTTGACAGAAAAAAATAAATATAAAGTCTATGTACTCCAGGCATACTGTAAAACTAAAACAAGGTTGGGTATGGTTTGTATTTTCAGTTTAAGGCTGCAAGCAGTATTTACAGCAGAGGGTACAAGTTCTATCTGGAAAAAAAGGAGGGACTATGGCATCAAACAGCCTCTTCAGCACAGTGACACCATGTCAGCAAAACTTCTTTTGGGGTAAGTGTGACCGTATTTTCAATCCTATATGCTATGAACCTGTTAAGCAGAGGTGTGATTCTTAGATTGGCTACTAGCTTTTCCAGGTAACAGTATGCTGAAGGGCAAAGGAATGCTGTACTGCTGCACTAAAGCTGCAGAAATGAAACTGCTGTAATATTTGCATTTGGCATCTGTAACTAACTCTCAGAGTGATAATTTGCAATGGATAAAATTAAATGCTCTCACACTGATCAGAGCGTTTTCCAGTGTAACAGAAAGGATGTGGAAAACATTAGAAGGTAACCATTCTCATTAACCTCAGTAGAATAAAATGAATTGCTGAATTAATCAAAGTATCGTAAATTATTGACTGGGCAGCTCCTAATATTTGAGCAAGTTCAAAAAGGGAGTAATTTTACAAAATAACAGACCACAGAATTATCGCAACATTATGGTCTACTAGGTACAACACAGAAATAAACCTGGAAGAAAGTTAACATTTTAAGCAGCTCAACTAAAATCTATTTATATATAAAATCTATTTATAATTTTAAACTGCACCATAAGATATATACATAAAATGTTGTTTCTAAACAACATTATGTAACAGAACCATACATTCAACTGGAATAAAATTATTTTTATTCTAAGCATATCAAAGCCATTTTCAAAAGATCTTAATAGTTGTCCGGGAAATTTAAAAGTCTTTTAAAGCCTACATATAATTGTACTTTTCTAAATAATTTAGCTTCACATCCACACAGATTTCCCACATGTAGAACTTGTTACATACAGAAAACACTGAAACATCTAAGATTCTTTTAATCACATTCTTGGATCTACCAAAATGAATACAGTTTTCAGTTAAAATAAGGTTTTGGAAGAATATCCTGCATGATTTGAAAGAGCCATGCCCACTAAATCATACCAGACTTTAAAACAAATACAATACGGTCCCTTAGCACTTAATTTGCAGTAAGTGTTGAAATAGACAAGTAAATGGCTTCAATGTTCATCAGCAAGCATAGGAGTATTTTAAACCATCCAGACACTTACAAGATTCTCTTTATGATGTCCAACATGTCCTAACTGTAAGGCAGTTTTTAAAGATTGTCTTTTATCCTTTACAATAAATACTTTGGCTCTGTATACCTACATTAACTTTGCTGTTTAATTTTCAACTAACGATTGGAGTTTCCTTTACTCCTCCTACCTCACACGTTTTAACTGGCTACTACTAGCCGATCAGTCTTAGTTTGGGTCAAAGAAAAATAATTAAACCTGAAGGGGGGGAAAGTTTCTCTTAAAGGGTAAGGAAATGTATTTCATATTTTACAAAAAAAAGTAAAATTGCTGTAATGAGTTCCTCAATAGCTGTAAGTGGGCCCCCCTCAGTTATAATCCATGCAATATAATAATCACAGATTATTAAAAATTTTAATGGTGGATATTAAGCATTACTAAAAAATGTCTGCCTTTAAGAAGCAGAAAATAACTACAAGTAGGCTGCACTATACCTCACACTGTAATTACAGTTCATACAGGGGAAGTTTTGCTATTACTAACCAAGAGATCAGGGAAAAGAGCCGAGGCTGAAAGTCTTGTTGTGGGGAGCGGCTGGCTGGCACAGGAGAAAGCACTGAAGGAAGACTTCAGGCTGAGAAGCAGAGCTGTCACAAAGACAAGATTAAAACTGGCACAAAGAAGGCACTGAAATGTTTCTGATTCTATCCTTCTATGAATGTGACACTCTTAATGACTATTTTAAGTAAAATTTCCAAAGCCAGATACCTTGTGCAGTATGTCTTGTTTGTAACCCTATAACCCATTCTCCAGGGAGGGAGAATGGGTTATAGGGTTACAAATAAGACTTTCCCTGGAAAGTGAGTCTTATCCTTTCTCCCTTCCCTTCATCCAAATCATAGCTCAGAGCCAGGACAGAGAACTTAACATCAACCACTACCCACGCTGCTTACAGGAACGCAGTGGACATTTGGTACATGTTATCATCACATTGCATACGTTTTCCCCATTCTGCCTGCAGTCTAGGTGAGGTCTGAAACTCTCTTCAGGTTTCAATCCTCACATAGTGATCAGCATAACCACTCAAAGCTTTCGTAAACTAGTTAAAAAGAGAGTTTAGGTGATGCAAATGATCATCTTATTTCCACTAGGATGAGTGGAAAGTGTGCATCTGTGTATGACAGGGCAGAGTATCCTTGATCTCTCAGAATACTTTCATCAAGAACATTCAATCTGTGCTAATCAAAATCTGTCCATTATTTATTATAAATAAACCCTGTTGAAACAGCAGATTGACTCAGCAAGTATCTTACAATCAGAACTTATTTATGAAAATATATTTCTACATTGTATCTGTATAACAGACCAAAGTAACTGATTAAACGAAGTGTGAGCAGTAATTTCCAAAACAATAATTGTGGTCAATATCAATAATAATAACGTCATAGTTTCAAGATTTGGTAGTGACAAAGTATTACAACTTGTTTTTAAAATAAAAAAATTATATAATCCAAAGAGAGGAATTAAAAAGAATATAGACTATTCTATCTAGTATTTACTAACAGCTAAAAATGTCAATACAATGTCCAAAGGTTTACTTTACATTATAATAAATAATTTCAATTTTATAACATTGTTACATATTTCATGTTTAAGTTTTTAAACATCTTGAAATGTAAATGAAACTATAGGGAAAAAATTATAGAAAAAGATGAGTTAGTCAATGTGATTAAAAGTCTCCAAGTCACAAGAAAGGCATGAAATATACATGATTACATTATGATATATTTTAGTATTTTAATAGAACAAAAAAATTAATCTATTCAATTACATCCTTCAAGCTAATCACCAATAGTCTGACTTGTTTCAATCAGTCATGCTAAAGTTAAATTTAGTAAGTTAGAAATGTTCCAGTTTGTTAAAAGAACACTGATGGTTAAATAAACTGTAGGGGAGGGGGAGCTAACTCATTGTAGGGACTAAGATTTTATCAAACACACAGAATTAATCCTCATTGAATAGAACCATTCACAAATCAAATCTCACTGTACTTCAATACTTTCAGGCAGCGCTAATCAATTACAAACTTTACCCAGTGCTTCAGAACTCATGTGCTTTCAATTTTACACACTGGTGGTCCTCAAGTACTAGACTGGGGCTGACTTAAGACATTCTCTATCACAACTTTTTTTTCCAACAAATATTCATCTAGAGGGCTTTTTTTCCCCCTCTCAAGAGCTGCTCACATGAAAACTGTGGTAATATTTTTATACTGTACTTCTTTGTTAAAGTAAAAGGTTAGGGGTTACCTAAATACCTCAACTGTATGTATAAAAAAGGGAAAAGGTAAGTATTCATATGAAAACTCCAATGGGACTGAATCTTTTATTTTTGCATTTCCAATGATTAATGATTCACCCAGGCATACTTGGAAACTGACAGCAAAACAGGGTAACATCCCAAGTTCCTCTCCAAACCATACAAACACCAGCCTGCCCTGCTGCTCCACACTGGTTCCGGGATACTAAAATACCACAATTCCAAGTCAATAACAAAGCTCATCACAAGCAAGAAGACTGTGGATGCTGGTACCTAGTCTTCAAACACATTTCATATTAAGGGCACACAATAAACTTCATATGGTGAAACTAGTATCATCAATTCAAAGAAGGAACTGTTTCCTTCAGAAACTAAAATTGCAATTAAGAAAATGCATAAGTAATTTTACTAGTCATCTGCCAAATCAGACTTGTTATTCAATAGGTCTTAGCAAACCTAATGCTAATTTAGGCAGAGACTTCTTAGTAAGTTATTATCTTACTTCATTTTCTCCTACTATACTAATGAAATCAATGTAACTTTGACTCAAAATTTAAACAAAGTCACTGAACTCCTACTATATTGAAGATATCAGCAAGCTCAAAAACTTATTTTCCAAACAGTAAAAAATTCTGATTGTATCAAGTATGTGGAAAATCTTTAATAAACCTGAAGTGTTTACTAATTTAAAACAAACCTGCATAAATTCTTAGAAATGATCATACACCTTAATGTAATCTCTTGTCATTTCAAAAAGAATATGGCATTCACTGGATATGTGTTTTGATTAATGTGTTACAATTCAAATAAAATGGGGAAACTCTATACCTTATTCAAAAGGAGTTTCCTTACAATTTTAACCACAGTTAACCACAAACCTTTGTCCATTCAACAGAAAATAGAAATAAAACAGACCACATATTCCCACATAACTTTTTAAGACCTAAACAGCAACTAAGATTAAATGTGCTTTTATTATACTATATACAATATCTTCGCTTCATGTAGAATTCTTAGGAATTTCCTCTTCCTTATACTACTCTCAAGAACATGGCAATCAAGGTTTGCAACACTGTTGAATGGATATAAGAAACACCCTATAAAACATTTTAAGCTCTAGTTATTATTGAACAGGAGTTAACTATAAAGCCTATTTTTCATTTTCATAAACATGTTTTCTTCTACTAATAAGCAGAAATTATTCTACTTCTTATAATATCCCCTATAAGAAGAGCTACAGAATTAAGAGTCCTTTAAAGACTACTTAATACATAAGTATTAAATAATTCTAGTGGGAAAAAAATGTATTAAATGTATTATCCATTCACTTCCTATAAATATTCTAAATTATTATTAATACTCAAAAAACAAATATACAGGGACTGAGGTGGAGCTAGAGTACTTGCCCCATGCGCACAGGCTGAAAATACGGTCCCTAGCAACACAAAATAAAAATAAATATAAAATATAAAACATAGGACCAAAAGTCATACCAAGTGTGATAATTCTGGCTCAAAATAAACTATGATAAATGTTGCTTTATCTTATTTAAATTTTTTTCTTTTAAATCTACTGCCCACAAGAATAGGAATGTATCAACATATAGACATATACACACAATTATTCATAATATTTAAGGTTCTTAAAATCATTATCGATGGTAGAAAAATTCCCAAGCTAATATTATTTGCAAAAAAATATATATTTAAGGTCACTTTAAAAACTAGTTTGAGAACTTTGTGATCCCCACTAATCTTATTGTCATTTCTATTCAGAAATTATACTTAAGAGTTATGTTAAATTAGGGACACCCCTAACAAGGGGTATCTAAATTTGCTAAACAAGGCAATAAGTTTTACTGAAAACTCAAATAAATCAATTTTATTTTCAGTTGCACTTTCTTTAACATGAGTGATATCTACTGGAATCATTATACCATCAACTATAAACATATATTTATAAAAAGATTATGTTAAAGATACATTTCTAGATCACCCTAAAATTACAAGAGCCTTGAATGTGCCAAACCATTATTTACATATTTCTTATGGTCAGATATCTCACAACTAAATTTATTTTGTAACTCAGTAAAGAGAACAATAAAGAAAAAATACTAACCAAAACCAAATAACAATCATCAATGAAGTCATATAAGGCATGTATAGTCTTTCTTTGTAAAAATTAGAATAATGATGCTGTGGTATTCCACAAAATTTTATATGGATATGTACATATTTTTATACAGAAACAAAATACCTGCCACATATATTCAACTTAAGTTCCTTCTGGCTATCAGACTTGAGATTTTGATATAAGGTATACACACACACACACACGTGCGCACATATATAGATATAGATTAGATAGATAGATAGATAGATAGATAGATAGATAGATAGATAGATAGATCCCAGTGATGACAGAACTTGGGATAATGATTATAAACTAATAGCAATTGTAAATTATTTATATGAGGTACTGTGTAGCTTCTGAAAAACTATTTTTTTACTCTGACAGAATTTTGTATACTTGCCAGAGAAATATCAATCTCTAAACCAATAACAGAACCAAGTAACCAACTAAGAAATGTAAGATTAAAATCATTAACACTATATAATCATAAAACTAAGAACATTATTTTCCAATTGTAAATTTAAATAACAATAATTAGAAACTGGCATCAGCATAAATCATGCCAGTTTATCAAAGCAATTGTGAATAGAATTAATCTCCTAAGAGGTCCTTATATGGATGTGTTTTCTTTTTTTTTTGGGGGGGGGTCAGGATGTATTTTCTTGAAGTTAGACAAATGTAATCTTCTATATATTTAATCATCATCCATGTAACCTGGAAAAATAAGTAAAGCACTAGATTATTAATTTCTGATATTTTAAATAATAATTATAATTTTCTTTTTAAATTGCTATACTGAACTTCTCGATTTCAGACTCCAAATCCCCAAAGTAATCTTTAAGTGAAAAGGCAGCATTATTATAATGATAATTTAGAAGTATTTAAGTAAATTTAACAAGTTTATGCACTTCTAAGCTGAAAACAAAGGGCTATCACATTTATACTATTTAATTTTGTAATAATGTACATAAGATTGTACAACTAATGTTTCAATTCACTACTGTATTACTGTAACTAAAACCTAGGAAACATCTTTTATGTAAGTACAGCTGAAAAATATATTTGTAACTTTGGAGAAAAGTGAATTCAACACATATAACAATATCACAGAATAAGGACATGTCCCATACAATATAAATCAATTTACTATAATACTAGTTACTATAAAAGTATGTCAGGGGAACCAGGTGTGCTGGCCCACACCTTTAATCCCAGCACTTGGGAGGCAGAGGTAGGATCGCTGTGAGTTCAAGGACAGCCTGGTACTATAGAGTAAATTCCAAGTCAGCCTGGAGTGAGATCTTACCTCGAAAAACTTAAAAAAAAAAAAAAAAAGTATGTCAGTGGTGGAGATAGATAGACTCCTTGCCTAGCATCCCCAGCACAACAAGAAAACAGAAAGAAGAAAAGGTATGTCAGCATTTCATAGTAAGGCTCTAACAATTCAAAAAAGAAAATTATGGAAAGCATTTGAGCCTATGTAAAAGTTCCCACCCAGATAATTGTATCCTGGTATTAGATAACTGGTTATAAAAAATAACCAGTTAAAAAATAAAGATAACTTTTTTTCCTATCATGGAATTTGTGAAGCCTGTAGGTAATTCAGCTTTTGACAAAGAAATTCAAGGTTTGATATAAAAAAGAAAACATTTAAGCCAACAATCCATTGGGCAGACAGTACTTATAAAGACAATTTATACAGCAATATAAACATAAATTCAGTGCAATCCAACTTTGGATTATTAACCCATATCAAAAACTTTTATTTTGCATATTCCTACAAACTACGGTTTTGAAAGAGAATTGTTCACATTCTCATAGTTAAAACCAAGCATGCACACAAGTGGACATGGACGCACACACACACATACACGTGCAGCTATGTCTCTTTGTAATTTAGGAGGAAAACATTTTTTAAAAAATTACTAGAATCTGTTTCTCCCTTATAACATGTAAAATCAAATTGTAGAACATTTTAGTGAGCCAATATTCAGAAAATGAATGCACTGCTTTTTAAAAGTATCGCCCTTAACTACCTAAAAGAAAATTTAGAGCTACTACCAATTATGAGGCTTACAGTTTTTCATAAATATTCCTAATCAATCAAAACATACTTTTTAAAATAAAGCAAAATATTTGGCTTAAGTTGCTATATTACTTATTAAAGGGTTACATCTCTCATAAGTAAAAAATTACTTTTCATTGAGATGTATTCAACCCATTTTCTTAGCAATGAAATTAAATTTTGTATCCTCCAAAAAATAACAGAACACAACATATTGTCCAAAGTGTTTAGTTACAAAGTAATTAGAGCTTATATGTAAAAAAAGAGAGGAAGAGATTTCCTCTAATGAAACCTCACTAATACATGTAAATCAGATTTTCTGTTTAAATGTTTATTCAAACACTTGGTTCATTCAAACTTTAAGAAAAATGGCTTTCCTCATTATTATAAATTGAAAGATGCTTTTTGAAAAATAGCTGTAAATATAGTATGACCTGGAAGTGCATATACTCAAAGCACCTGAAATAAACAAGAATGCATACAAATGCCCATGCCTATTTAGCATTAACAACAAGCAGCCAGCTCGGACACAGAACCTAGGCAAGTTCATTGGAGCAGTTCAAAGGGTAATTTGAACAAAACAACCCAATGACTAGAGAATTTGCTTCCAAACTGGCAAGACTGAAATCAAGTACCTACCTATGTTTGCCAATATAGTGTGTGATACTTGCTTTAATTGTGCACACAGGCTTGACTACTGCATTTTTCCTGTACGTACCTCTTCCTTATCAATTATGATGCATCTTCGGCAGTTCAAGGAAGGAAAAAGCTATGAAACATCAACTGCATTCAAAATACTGAGTGCCACTCACACACAGAGTGCTCACTTCTAGAAGGCTAGAAAGCCTCAGTTTTGAAGGCTGATGTATCTACGCATAGAAAGCGAGCTCAGTGAGCTCTTGCTACGCCATAATGATCTGCTCCAGAAAGTCAAGGGTACCTCAAACAACGGGCTACCTGTTCTCGCCATGCCGAGGAATGTGTCCAAATCATTTTTATTGATTTAACCTTTATAGGAATGCTACATATCCTCAGAGCAAAACACTTTCAATGTATTTATAATATGATACACTTCTAAAAGGCCATGAAAAAGAAAGCTAAAAAACAAATCTACACATCCTCCATCCTTGGTTGTTTGGGGTTTATTTTTATTTTAAATATTATCAGGGACCTAAATATTGAATAATTTTACTTGGGAAAACTTACTTTGGCACCACTGTATGGAGAAATAAAATATTTTAGAGAAGAGAAAGTACATTTAAATAAATTCTAACTTTAAGAAATGAAACTCCTAACTTGACAATGACGTCACATGTAGAAATTTTAACAAATTCTAAATGCTCCTTTCACGCTCTAATTACATATTAATCACGGAACCTACAAACATATCAAACTAAAACTTGCAGAATCTAGTCTTTACTGAATAAACTAAAAGTTGTGCTCTGGTTCACACTCCGAGGCTCACACGGAAAGCTCTGTGCAGCCCATCCTCTCCTGCTGTCTGCACTTGGTACTTTATAACCGGCTGCAGCCACTAACGCCTGCATTAGTATGCGTGCCAAATAATAATTCACAGCATTATGCTTCCTCACATTATGGCTCATCATTCGTTAACTTGAACCTCACCTCTAAAAAAGTTATATTTTCACTGCGGACTGTTCTCTTAAAAATGCAAACAACCCTGAGCATTTCCAGATGTCATACACGCGCACACATACACACAGGCACACACACAAATCACAGGCATATTCTCAAAGAATTCTAAATTAATTCAAATACAATAAGCCTAGAGTCACTACTTGCTACTTCAATGAACATATGTAAGTTTAAAATGAGAGCGGACAGCACTGACTCTCAAATGAAGAAACTCAGGATACTAGCAGAGCCCAGCTTTCAGGTGTGTGCCAGTAGGTAAAACAACCAAGCATAGGTTCAGCGTCAGACAAGATTCTAGTCAACTGGAATTTTTTTAAGCTCTGACAATGACCGAACGTGCAAGAATAAAGGCATAATGCTGGTTTTTCCTCAGCTATTTTTACCTGGGTAATAGCATTTGAACCAAGTATGTTATTGTCATCAAGCATCCACGCATGCATGAGATTTTACTAGATGGAAATCAAAGTCATTCCTATGTAGCCTACTTCTCTGAGTTAGAATACAGCAAGACACACATTTCTAAGATGCAGAATTTAAAGAAGTGTTTATGCTTCCACCATCTTCAAAATGAAGGTTTCACAACTGTGCACCCTAGGTATTTCCTTCCTTCACCTGGTTCAAGTGCACCACTAGAGGACACTAACATAGACCACGTCAGGAAACATGGACTAAGCAGGGTAACATAAACAGAGAAACATGGTACTACACAAATGGAAAAAGAATATGTGTATACTTAATGGCTTGCTTTATGTTTGCCTTTTTTTAAAGGATCTCTTGAACTAAAATGAAAAAACACACCAAGGAAATATAATCACTTTACACTCTAATCAGTACTTATTCTGAGCAAGCATAAACAGTTCACAAATGTGCTTTAAAGGCATTTGCCTTACGTAGTTTTCAAAGTAAATGAATATTATTTAATATTTATTTTAAAAATTATAAACTGTGCTCCATTAAAATGATTACAGAGCTACATATGACTTGTCCAGTGGTAACCACATCTGGTTTATCAACATAATTGCCCAAGGAATAGATCTTGGCGGAGAGGAACTGGGAGAGAACAAGCCTCTGTAACATTTTTTTTAAAAAGCACCCCAGTAAATTAGCCACATGTGAGACCCACTGGATAGCTAACTTTTAACATGTCCTAAATAACCTATGGAAAAGATGGATAGACAAAGCATTAATTACAACCTGTCTCCCAAGTAAACATTTGTGAACTTGCTCATAATAAATAAAAACATTACAGTTGTCTTTCCTTCCCTTTCTCCTGATCAAAGTGTTAGTAAATGCTTGTGTCCAAAAATTAATATTAGTAAGGAAATATATAGGCATTTTAATGAGAATAGACCCAAAAGTATTATTTCTCTAGTTAAATAGCTATTTAAGTATATAATGAATCTATTCCAAAAGCTTAGTATTTTAAACTTTAGATATTTAATTAGGCTCGTATAAGCATATTTTTGAAAACCTAAGTGCTAACATGTCCCATGATTTCTAAGGAGTATATGTATATGTCAGTGGAAGTGCATTTGTTTTTTAATGTTGGCTTTCCTAGGTTGAGTGATTAACTGTGCCAGGTACTGTATGAAAGCCTCTGCAAACATTATGCCCTTTAATTCTCACAATTCCTTTATATGAGACAGGCAGCATAATTATTCACAGATGAGAAAGCAGAATGAAGTAATGAAACCTGCCCAGGGTCACACAGCTGAAGACCTGACATTCAAACACAAGCCTTTTAACTCCTAATTACTGCTTTACAGTGTTACACATGACCTTAATGAAGTAACTTCCCAGTCCTTAATCTCTTCTGGAAAGGCATTAATTCTCGGCAACATCATCACTTACAGTTACTAAACTTAGAAAAAATACAAAACAGGAGATAATCTTTGTTGTCTCTAGATTATTCTACTACATATCTTTAAGTAGTACTGATCAGAGACCATAGCATTTAATAGAAAATGTAAAGGTCTATCCAGAAAAGGGTTTTGTGTAAGTTTGATCAGAAAATGAGCTTCAAATGACTGGACAATTCTTAATCATTATAATCAATTCTTTACTCAAAGTCCATAGCACAAAGTATACCCTTCGTGTAATTTAAAATACCATTTAGGAGTTAAAAATTAAATTCATAGATTTAACTTCAAAAATTTATAATCTAAAAAAAGAATTGACAGTCTTCTTAATTAGTAAACTAAAATTATACTAGTTATATTTCTTTCTCAAAAAAAGATAGTATGCAAGATTCCAAGAGGAGAATCTTTAACATGTACTATTCATTCCATCTTAACCATTGGGGGAAGAAAAAAAACCTCCCTGAAATCTGAAGTTTAGCTGATTTTTTTCACTAGCAAAGGTTGGAACAGAGCCCTGAGCTACATTTGTCAGCCTATACTCTGGAACATCCACTGTTAAAAGGAGCCCTGAGTAGAAGGTCTGTGTAGTTAGATGAGACATGCTCACAGAGATAGAGAGCGGAGGGGAAGACAAAGCTGTCTGGGGATCTTACGATGTCAGCAGGTTTCCCCCACTCATGCGCTCACATTCCTTTGGGAATGTAATATTTTAATGATCAAACAACTTTAAAAAGCCTAAATAAGGAAGACTCGCCTGTTAAAATTAGTATTTACATAAGTGTGAGGTCATAGGTACTACATGTTAGAAATAAGCATAAATTTATGCATTAGTTTTAATAAGAAACATCCAGTGGGAAAAAAATGTTAAAAGTCAGTTATTGGAGGAGTGATACTCAAGACAGAGAAAGCAATGAAATGGAAAAGTCATAATGTGTAATACAAAAATAACCATTGGAATAATGGATAAAAGTCTTTCTGTAGCTGCACTAGTATTACAAGTTCAGGTCCTGGGGCTCCATCTGTCAATGTAGGCTAAAAGTTGGAAAAAGATGTTCTTAGTAAATAAAGAATGATAGGGAGGGCTAGATAATTCATTGCCTTTCGTTTAAACTCCACAAGTGTTCCCACTTATTTTATCAAAATAAATTTTTTAAAAGTTTTGTCTGCAACCAAAACAGTCAATCAAAGAAGCAGAGAATAAATTTTGAAATGGCATAGTGATCCGTCAATCATTAGGACTAGGAGGTGGAGGTGAGGCTCAATGCACGCAAGGCCTGAGTACCATCAAGAGGAGGAGGAGGAGAAAACGGGCAAATTGAAGGTGCCACAAAGACACCAGCAGAGGAAGCTGGCAAGAATGTGATTGACAAGGGAAGAGGAAGATGACATTGATGAGGCTGCAGCCCAGACAGAATGATGAAGCACTGATGACTATGAGGCAAAGGGCAGAAAGAGTTTTCTCTGCCATTACTGAAGTTGTGTTTACAGGGAAAAAAATAGGACACTAAATTACACATGATATAATCTCATCTTTTTAAATTATATAGTGTGTAGATATTGGAGGAGTCCAAGCAGTAACAGGTGATGTTTTGACAGTTATGAGGGTTAGAGACGACTTGTATTTTAGTGTTCATCAACAGTTTTCACCTAAAAACAAGAATGCATGTTATAATTTAGACATTGAGTTAACAGAATGCTCTAATGTTTAAAAAGTTCCTTTTTCTGAATCTATTCAAAAACCTTGATACAGAAAACAATGTTTTTATTTGTGGATATGTAAGATGTAAGAAATAGAGCAAGGTCCTCCAATTAGAAATTATTTTAAGTAGGATAATTATCATTAAAAAACATAGAATCTTGTGAAAATATAACAGACTAGCAAGCATTTCAGTTGGTGTTATCTAAATTTAAACCTCCTACACAGCCAGCTATTTAAGCTTCCTATATCTCCATTTCCTCATCTACAAAAACAACTATCTTGAAAGCTTTCTGTGATATTAAATAAAATGTAAAGCACCTATATCCAATCTGACAAATTATTAGTTATTAATTATAATCAACTTTCCAGTCCTTACACTCTCCTCAGTGGGGTGCACACAGCAGCAGCTGCAGCATCTCCTGAAAGCTAATGAGGCCCTGTGCCTCATGTTCTCAATGAGGATCTGCAGGAAGAGTGAAGAGCAGGGAAAAGAAAGTTTGAGAAAACTGTTCTACCCAGCATTCACCTTATCCAACTTGCTGCAGAGCCCTGAAGCTATCCATTCATCTCAGTTACAGTGGATACTGAGATGAGCTCAGAAACTTTCTGGCTCCTCATGCTAAGGGACTCAAGATACTAAAGGGAAAGTTTCCTCTAATTCCACTTCCAAGGCAACTTTTCAAGTTCCCTCACCCCTCAAGTTTATCCACGGTAATGTGACATTGTACATAACTAGCTCCTATAAAATGATGTCTGCAGGTCATCTGAGACATTCCCCAGATTACTAAGTGTATAACTACACCAACAGCTGCTGGTCTATCCCTCTCCTTGTCGTCAACAACCACACCACAATCTGTGAGATGCTGGGAAGTTTATGGTTTTTAATTTTTTATTAATTTCTTTAACTGGAATACAAATGATTCATTATGTCATTTGTTAAAACACATACACATACATTTATTTTAATTCATTAATTAACTTATTTGAGAGAATGGATGAATGGGCAGGCCAGGGCCTCTTACAGCTGCAAACAAACTCTAGATGCATACACCATGTTGTGCATTTGGCTTTACGTCAGTTCTGGGGAATCAAACCTAGACCTGTAGGCTTTGCAAGCAAGTGCCTTGAACCACTGAGCCATCACCCCAGCCCTCATTATGACATTTTCATATATATATATGAAATAAATATATATATATGAAATAAATAAATATATATTATATATATCTCATTGTACTTTGCACATATTCCTACCCTCCTATGTCCCACCATCATGGAGTTAAAAACACTTTATATGTCTCATGTTCCTCCAAATCTAGTATCTAGTAACTGTGACATAGCCTAACAGTGTGTAAGATATGACTATTGTTGAGTAAAACCATTCTGGTCCAAGTATCTTCTAGATGTTCACAAGTGATGCCTTTAATACTCCAGTCTAGAAACTTGGCTAGCAGAAGTCTCCAGCTGAAAGACATACAGACCTCTGGTTACTTTCTGATATTTATATCATTTGCTTGCTAATAAACTACTGGACAACTGCAGATGGGTGCCTATTCTTCCACATCCCCTCCATGACTACTGTTTGAATATAACAGGAAAATAAAAGACAAGTTAAATATGAGAAACTTCCAAGCCAAAGGATAATTCAGTGTTTTTTGTTGAGAGAAAAGGTGGTATGAAGTAGAAAAAGCCAAAAGAATATCACTACAGTCTATAATAAACTAAGGGTCACAACCATCAGTGCTCCTGCAATAGATTTCCTCCAAAGATGTCTGTTGTATTACTTTAAGAAGACTTCTGAGCCTTCTTTGACTTCTTACTCAGGTGAAAGCTCCCTCACCGACTTGGCCTAAACTCCACCCTACTCATCCTTACACTTGCTCTTCGCCTTTAAAACAGGTCATCTTAATTGAAGATAATACATTAGGTGCTCACTGTGCCTGTTTGACTCTTCTTCACTTGCTCTGAGCGCT
Organism: Zapus hudsonius; assembly: GCA_004024765.1. Taxonomy (NCBI): domain Eukaryota; kingdom Metazoa; phylum Chordata; class Mammalia; order Rodentia; family Dipodidae; genus Zapus; species Zapus hudsonius. The sequence continues at coordinate 49,128 of PVHP010006732.1, forward strand.
TCCTCATATCCTAAGCTTACCATCTGTAGATTTCCCTTTGAATAGAAATAAAATAGTAATATAATCAATTAATCAATGAGTTGCTTTATGATAATCATGCCACTAAGAGCCTACATAGAAAGATATGCTTACCACAAATTTAAAATCCACTAAAAATTAAGAGTACCAGAAAGCATGTTAACTACTGGAGTAAAGAAGTTGTGTATAAACCAGCACTACACTACACTTCTTGGCTAGAAAGCCTTGAAGAAAATATATCCTGAGCATAAAAGGGGAATCTGCCTCTAAGAGAAGAATATACTTCATGGGAGGAGAAAAAAAAAGGTCACTTCAGAAATAAAGTAGGTGATAAGCTTTGACTGGAAGCCCAGATGAGGGAGACAGTGAATCTAACAGACAGATAGACTTAAATCTGCAGGTATAATATACTAAGTTTGTAAGCACAACAGTTTAGTACTTGCCAGGTTCAAGTACTCTCTAACATCAAGCTCCATTCTGATAAGTTGAGAAATGTCTCTGTTAAACCTGGTTGAATCAGAACTTGTCAAATGGATTTATATGACAAAGGGACTGTATATTAAAATCCTCAATCAGAAATGGAGAAAAACTGTCCACTTGACTGTCTTGCCTGACATCATTTTAATATTAAATGAGCTACAAACTAGCAAAATGCTTATAAAAATCTCATGCATACTAAATGTACATTAATGTAAATTACAATCTATTACTACAAAAAAGTTAAACTTCTATTCACATAATCATAAAAGAATGTGCTTGGTGCCTTGAAAGGCATTGCAGGATGTGGGTTGGCCAAATGTTTTGCCAAAGCATGAAACTGGAATCTCTCACAGAGGAACTAGTTTTAAGGGCTCAACTGTATAAAATAATGTTTATGAAAATATCATCTGGAAGTTACTCTATCCATCCCTCAAGTTCAATGGGACACATCTTTATCATGGACCCCTTATCACAAAAAAAGGGAAATGAACATTACTATGTATTTGTCCAAAATTTATATATATATATATATATATATATATATATATATATATATACACACACACACACACACACATACATGTCACTAATCTAACATTGTTCATCTTATACACTATTCATGAAAAGAGGAATGCTGGGTTATAAAATATATATTAATCTTGTTACAAAGAAGTATAATAAAAAGAAATAAAATATATATTAATCTTGTTACAAAGTGAAGTTCAGATAAAGGAACTTCACTTTGAAAATTGTGGCTATTACTGGTTCCAAACCTTTCTAAGCTATGGAACTCTGCTCAAACAGCAAGCTGTAAGATGCACACACAGTTTTCACAACAGATCAAGGGAGAGCTCCTGTGACTAAAGAGAGGATGAGAGGAGGGGGATCTGCAGGCCCATGATGAAATGGCTATAGTTCCAGTGAGCACAATTTGAAACCACCAATCTGAAGATCAGGCTTGCCACTGGTCTCTTTAAAAATAAATAAATGTGCTTTTACCTAATCATGCTCGTGCTATTTCCCCAGCTTGAAGTCAAAGATCTTATAAGATTCAGTCATACTTGGCTTTCTATTCACTGTAGAGACACAGTTAAAAACACTGCTGACTACATTATACAGTGTGTCTCCCCCAATTCCTCAAGGCTTCCATGGAAGAAAATTTTCTCAGACCTCACCACCAAAACCTATTACATACCTAGTCTCTGCTACATGAGTTATGATCCAGTTTGTTTTGAGACAGCGCAGTATACAACAATATGCTTTCCTACTTGCAGTGATGGTAATGGCACTTTCTGTCACAGTTGAGCAATCATGAGGGACTTTGTCACATTGCATTTCTGTGCATTTTTCCTTCTGGATTCAAGGTGAATCTACTACTTTGGGCTTCATTTTGATTTCCTGTCTTGCTGTATTATAAACAATTATATATGCCTCAAGTTTCTTTTGGAATCAATGAAAAAACAAATGATCAAACTAATTGTTCAACCTGGCACCACTCCTCTAGGACAGAGGTTTAGATCACTAATCCTGTTAGTCCTGAAGACAGAGCAATCCAACCTGTGCATTATCAGTTAGGCTTGTTGACTATTTTCCATTCATGGGGCCGCTATCTCTCATGTGGGCCCCAATATTAATTCTTCCCTGGCCAAACCCTTCTTAAGCAGTATCACTTCACTTTATACCTTCAATTTTTCCAACACCTATGAAAGGTTGCCTACACCTATGTTAAACATGCTGATACCAACAGCCATTTTCACTAGTATGTTTGCAACCAAATTTCCCTCTAGAAGCATTAAACTACTTGTGCCTCAGTTCTAATTCCAGATCATGCTTTCTCCCTTACTCGCAATGTTACTTCACTATCTTCACTGGCACCCTTCCCCAGGAGGGCTAAAATATCACCTTCCTTAAAGAAAGAGATCAAATGACACCCTCCTAGCTGAAAATCCTGTATTTGCATACCAGTATAACAGGAACTCTTTTTTGCATAACCATATACACTTGTCACCAGTCAGGATTGCTATGTTTGAGACAAGCTCTATTTACATAGAGGAAAGCTTATTTTGTTCTACCAGATTGGTAACTGTAGTAGAATTAAATCACAAAATCCATTCGTCTCATGATATGCTATAAGAGGACCAATAACTAAGGAGTTTTAAAGAAAGCTTTCAGGTTAGGAAGATTTGAGAAAGTAATGAGAATTTCAGCATCTTTGCAAAGCTCAGTAAGAACAGCAAGCCTTACACTCTATGAAGACAAACAGTATACTTGTTTTACTCACCATGGGAAGGGCAACATTGTGTAAAACCAGACATTCCTGGGGTCAAATCCTACCTCTATTACTTATCCTACCGCTATTGCTTACAGACTACATTTTCTATTTACATTATTAATCTCTGAATCTAAATCCCCATTTATAAATTGGAGATAAGAGTTATTTCATGTGATGATGGCATGATAGCTTAAGTACATGAGAATTCCCATTCCCTATTACACACCAACTAGCCTCAGGTCTGGCACATCAAAGGAACTTAATGTACATTTCTTGAGTGAATATGTGGGCAGATGAATAACAATTGCTTAAACAAAAGCAAAAAGACTTGGAAAATAGAATTGATGATAGCCACAGGGAACAAAAAGACATGCTTAAGGGTCTGGAGAGATGGCTCAGCAGTTAAAGGCACTTGTTTGCAAAGCCTGATGGTCTGAGTTTGATTCCCCAGCACCCACGTAAAAGCCAGATGCACAAAATGGTGTTTGCATCTGGAGTATGTTTGCAGAGGCAGGAGGCTCTGGCGTTCCCATACTCTCTCTGTGTCTGCCTCTTTCTATCTCTCTCAAATAAATTTTTTAATGCATCTTTGTCTTAAAAAATAAATACTGCATAAGCAAAAAGGAAAACATGCTTTAAAATAATTTTAATGGTTGGGAAGGAAGGTGGCAGTAGATGTAGTTTCAATAAAAATTTCACAAAATCTGAGTTGAATGGCAAAGAAACAAGTTAATATTAAAGAACCATTTACCACATGCTAAGTAATATGATCCCTGTCTAACATCTAAACTGAATAAACATTCAACAGTTTATAATTAGGAGATATAGTAAATTAAACTGCAGTGAACAACTATGCTTTTTTAAATAGGTTCTATTTCATTGATTTGTGTATACGTGTCATGAAATATTGTCCCAATTTTTTAAAATATTTTTTTATTTATTCATTTTCAAGCAGAGAGAGAGAGAGAGAGAGAGAGAGAACACACACTAGGGCCACCACCTTGTGGGTCTGGCTTATGTGGGTCCTGGGGAATTGAACCCAGGGCCTTAGGCACTGGAGGCAAGTGCCTTAACCGCTGAGCCATCTCTCCAGCCCTGTCCCAATTTTTTTGATATTCCCATGTTATCTCAAATTACAAACGTAAAGTTCAATAACTGTACTGACATTCTTTGGCACAAAAGAAATACCTCCACATAAATCATTGACACAAAACGAACCCAAGAGAAAAAGGAATAGCAAGCATCATGTCAGGCAAGATGGTAAGTTTGGTAAAAAGAAAGTCTGCCTTTTAATTTTAATATTTTCAATTTTAAAACTTATCATTTTCATATTGAAAATTGTGCATTCCAATAATTAAACTCATTTGGAAAGTGTTTTATAGTGTATAGGATACCTTGGACATACAGTAAAATCCTTCAATTAATAAACAGATATTTAAGAGAGCTTACATTCCATACATTTTAAATTTAAGAATCACTGGAGTCTTCTTTCAAAAACAAGGGGAAATACATATGGCAGGGGAAAAAAAAACAATAAAAAATCCTATGGAATTTCTCCTTCATATGGAAGACTGATGTTTTTCTGTATCCAAAAAAATAGATTATAAATATGTGACAAAACTTCTCTGCAAAAAAAAGGTTCAAGACTGCCAAATTTAACTCATAAATAGGACTATAGTAAAATCGGTTTCATTTAACTTCTTGAAAATGGGAAATCTCTTCCATCTTGCTACCAATTGAAAGCTAAAATCAATGTATAACAAAAAGGCACTCCTATCCAACCACTAGTATTCCAAAGCAGGTGCATATTACATTAAAACATTGCATGTCTAGTCATCACCAAATAATTCTGCATACATAAATACTACACACTAAAGTTTTGAAGTAACTACATTAGAGGAATTTTAGTTTTTAAATCCTGAGCTATTTCAACTGGGTTTCAACAACCTGATTTGCCAATCTTATTTCCAGTGTCATCTGTCAGTAATGTAAACAAGAAAACCAAAGACAGTTCAATATACTCTTCCAGCTACTCCATATTCCATTTATTTGGCTACTCTTCACTGGCTGGAAATTTACCCCTTCTATTTCTTTTTTAAAAAAAAAATCCTTGCTTCAGAAAAATGAATTTGAAGTAAAACTAGAAGGTAACTCAAATACTGCTTCAAAGGGTATATCTATCATAGGGAAAAAAGACTTTAGTCAAAAAATGCAATCAAAAGTGATAATGTGCCAGGCATGGTGGTGCACGTCTTTAATCCCAGCACTCTGAAGGCAGAGGTAGGAGGATCTCAGTGGGTTCAAGGCCACCCTCAGACAACCTAGTGAATTCCAGGTCAGCCTGGGCTAGAGTGAGACCCTACCTCAAAACACATAACAAAAATAGTGACACTGCCACCCAAATGCAAAGATACGACAGTAAATTGCAAGAACACACTTTACTACAGAAGCAATAGTATTTCTGAAAAGCAATAAGTGATGTATTCCTAATAGGATTAAGATTGTGAGCACCATACAATCATGTAATCTGTACGGATATCCAGCACCAGAACAGTGTCTCATATAGGCAGTCGTACATTCAGAATGAGTAAAGCAAATTCATTAGTATACAAGGACCCCTTAAAGCAAATGTGGTCTGCCAATAAATATTAATCTAAGAATTTTCCTGTTACAAGTCCACAATGAGGCACTAGGTCACACCAGAATTGTAAACCAATTACATTAGATGATTCCAATACTCCCACTGAATTCCTCTTTCATCACAGAAGCAGTATCTCAATAAAGAAGGGAACTGATTTAAACTCTGGCTCAGGCTCTTAGCTCAAGAAGATCAGCAACAAAGGGGGAACCAACTTTAAAGCAAAGAATAATTTATGCTGGCTGCTGAAAAGTGGTCATAATTATTCCACTTTTTCATGTCTTTTAAAGAGAACTTATGAAACATGAAAACAAGTTTTATGGATAAGGGATTTTTGTCATCTTAATGTCAGGTTATAATTGCCTAAAATTTATCCCAATTATGTCTGAATGAATGAAATCTTCACGTTCAGGACAAACCATAATGGCTGATCATAGACTGTAATGCACACAGGAGACCATGCTTAGAATCCGTGAAGATGTTCCTAGTGATGCCCACTGCCCACCACCCTCTAGCGAGTCCCATACTTTCATTGTCTCAAATAGAAAAGTAAAATGAAGCACGGGATAAATGCTGACAGTTTAAAAATGATGAATTTAAAACAAATATTCAAATTATCATTAGTTTATAGAAGATAAACCCTAGAAAAATACACCAGGTTAATATTCAAGACAGGTATTTAGTCCTAAACCCAGAACTACCCAACTATACATCCTGGTACAATCCAATCCATTTCTCAGCTCTTTGGTTTCTTCATGAACCAACAAGAGACAGACCTGAACAGTTTCTAAAGTTGTTCATACTTCCTTTAGTCAATACTGACAGTCTTCAGATTTTATTATTTTTGAATACCAGACCAGTGGCACTACAAAACATACACTGAGGTTCAATTCCATCCATAACCCGATGAAGTCCAACTAATTTACAGGGTGTGGACCTTCCCACATAGATTTCCACTGAGCACCTACATATGTTGTAGATAAATGACTTACCTGTATCTCCTGATTTAGTCCACAAAAAGAACCTTAGAGGTAAATGTTTTGTTTGAAAGCAAACTAGAAGGATTCAGTCATCTGTAAGGTCATCTACATCATTTCTCCTCCCATAGACCAGATACACACAGATAGGTAATATTCTAAGGAAGCAGTGAAGAAGAATAAATCAGAACTCTACATGTAGATTGTCATACCTAAAATGTTTTCATAAAGCTAAGGTAAATAAATAAAGCCAGTGCAGGACAGGAATAGTATGGATGGCTAAAATTTACTTTTAAAGAAAGCAAGGAAACAACAAAAAACACCCAAGATATAAAACTGTTTAAAGCCTTTAAAAAGTCATAGGACAATCAAAATTTAGCTGTCACTGGAATCTCTGGTGTGGACACACAGCTTGGGGATCCTCCAGGCTCCTCTTCTATGGAATACTTTAAGATCTTCTCAGCTATAGCCATTCCTGTAGCAGTGGTCAGCCTAACCCTAGGACCCCACAATGATTACTACATTCTACTCATTCTGTAGACTTCAAACTTATCAGGCACCTACACGTGCCAGGTACAATAAATCAGAAAAATTAAATCAATCTCCCAACCAGAGACTAGAGACTGATCAATACACCACTGAAACAAAGTACAGCAAGGCCTTGGAAGAGTGTTCCAAGGTCCACAGAAAGGCAAGTAGCAGAAACAGAAGATCAAAGCAGACGCCCTGAGAATATGTCCAGGCTGATGATCTTCCAGCTCTCTAAGGGCTGCTTAGAGTTTACGTCATTTTACATTCAGTGACATCTCCAATCCTTTCTTCAACATTATCCTCATGTTGATCAGCTCCACTGAACCTTCCACCTTATTTGCCCTCAGATTCCTAAATCAACCCAACTATAAACTACTCATCAAATTAGTAAATTTTTACTAAAACCTGACAAACATTCTCCTCAGAAGTGTGAGTAACTGAGCTGAAATCCCCAGAGCCCATGGAAAGTCAAACCTGGTAGAGTTAGCAGCTATAAACTCAGAGAGGCGGAGGCAGGAGAACTTCCTAGGAAGTTCAAGTGCCAACACGCCTGGCTGACACAGTGGTGAAAAACTCGAGACCCTGCCTCAAACAAGGTGAAAGGTGAGGACCTATTCCTGAAGTTGTCTCTTACTTCCATACACACCATGGGACCTCCACCCACACCCCCACACATGAACACACACACACACACACACACACACACACCACACACACACCAAAACAAATAGTGAACTGCTCTTTTATTTCTGACCATGTCTACCATTCAAAAACAAGAAAATAACTGCCGTAATTTGAAATTAAGGTAAGAAGTTAGCTGTGTTTTGCAAACTGCAGTCACAGCACAATTCTATATTCAAGCAAGAAAAACAAATATTAAGGAAAACTGAGAAGTTTTGGGGTCACACTGATCATATACTAGTTAGCCAACCCACTAATTAGTCCAGTTGTTTTTACTGTTTCTATTCAGTGTAGTTTGAAATAAACTTGCTAAATGTAAAATTACTTCATTAATCAACTTTAAAAGTAAAATGAATTCCAAAAACCAATGTCTGAAATATGAGTATACAGCAAAAAGAATAAAAAAGAAAAATGAAACTACTTAAAATTTGCACTTTGAATTTGCTTTGGAGCTTGATAAAATGGTTACTAAAAATTCATCTGGAAGTATAATAATAAGAAAAGGGTCCAGTAAAAAGAAAAGTTATGTGGACGGACTTGAACTATAACCCCAAATATTAAAACATATTAAGAAGCTATAATAACTAAAATAATACAGTACTGGCAAAGGAATAGAAAATTCAACAAAACAAAACAGAAAAGTCAAAAGTAATAATTTATTATCTGATAAAGGTAAAATTTCAATTCTGAGGGGAAAGGAAGGCTTATATAATTTGTGGTGGCAAAACCACTAGCAAATCAATTTGAAGTGAAATCGTTTTTGCTTTTGACAACATACTACATCAACAAATGGATTAAATATTAAACTGCAAAAACTAAAAACCAGAAATAGAAGAAAACACATGGAGATATGCATCAAAATTGAGGGGAGGATTTTGGTCAAAGTTAGAAACACCAAGAATATAAAACTGACTAAGCTACATTAAAAATGAAAATTCCTTTTGTAAAAGTCAGTATTTAAGCAAAGAAATAAAAATGCTGAGAGAGAGGGGAAGGGAGGGGAGGAGGGAAGAAGGGAAAGAATGCCAAATGTGTTCAACAAAGGGTGAAATCTTTCAGTATATTAAAAGTTCTTAACTAATAATAGGGGGTGGAACAAATTGCTAACATTGCTAAGAATATGGATACACAACAAAAGAAGAAATATAAATGGCCAAAGCATTTTCAAGCTTAGTGGTCAAAAGCTCTTAGACAGCACAATCTTTCAACAGAGGTCAGTGAGAGGTAGATGGTGGGTCAGGGGTTCTCATAATATGGGTTCTCATAATGTGATAGTGTGAATAATGTGAATCATAATGTCAATCAGTTCAGCTTTCCTGGGGGAAAAATTAGTATCAAAAAAAGCATCATGGGCTGGAGAGATGGCTCAGCAGTTAAGGCACTTGCCTCCAGTGCCTAAGGCCCCTGGTTCAATTCCCCAGGACCCACATAAGCCAGACCCACAAGGTGGTGGCCTTAGTGCTCTCTTCTCTCTCTCTCTCTCTCTCTCTCTCTCTCTCTCTCTCTCTCTCTCTCTCTCTCTCTCTCTTTCTCTCTCTCTCTCTCTCTCTCTCTCTGCTTGAAAATAAATAAAATATATTTTTTTTAAAGTATCAGATCCAAAATCTCTCCTATGGCTTTAAAGTAATAGATATCGAGATTGTATTTTATTTTATAATTTCAATAATGATAACAGTACATTAAAGACGGAAGATTATTAAGAACTTCTAAATGACATCAACTTTCGCATACATATCCTCATCACAAGTGGACAGTTTTCTCGTGTCATCTTTACTTCTAGCTTTTGTAACTCAGTAGTTGTCCTGTTTTCTTAGAATAAAGGAATTTCTTATATTTATTAAGGCTTTCTGATTTAACAAACAGTAATCATAAAACTTTGAATCAAAAATTAAACAGATCTCTCTCTCCCTCTCCGCCCTCTCTCCCCTTCTCCTTCTCTCTCTCCCTCTCTTTTTCCTCTCTCCCTCTCTCTCTTCTTCTTCTTTTCTCTCTCCCTCCCTCTCCTCTCTCCCTCTCTCTCTCCTTTTCTCTCTCCTCTCTCTCTCTCTGTCTCTCTCTGTCTCTCTCTCTCTCTCTCTCTCTCTCTCTCGGAAAGTGAGGCAGAGGAAAACAAGATTGAGACTAGCTGGACAATTCAGTAACACCATGTCTTAAAAAAACTGTTTAAAAGAGGCTGATGATGCAGGTCAGTGGTAAAGCATTTGCCCAGCATGCCCAAGGCCCTGGGTGCAATCCACAATACAAAAAAAAGAAAGAAAGAGAAAGAAAGAAAGAAAGAAAGAAAGAAAGAAAGAAAGAAAGAAAGAAAGAAAGAAAGAAAGAAAGAAAGAAAGAAAGAAAGAAAGAAAGAAAGAAAGAAAGAAAGAAAGAAAGAAAGAAAGAAAGAAAGAAAGAAAGAAAGAAAGAGAAATTGTATTTGTTAATAAACTCTTGAAGAATATATAAGAATACAAATTATTATGCAAAAGAAAAAAAAACAAACAATAGGCACGGACGGACATAGGACAGCATTTCTTGCTGCCTAATTCTAAGTAAATATAGTACCACATAAAAGCAAAATAAAAAACAATTCTTATATGCTAAATATATATGTATATGCAACATTACTCCATTGTGGCAAGGCATGCCTGCTTTATTAGTAGGACTATAATTCATTAACCTTTATGGAAAGTCATCAAAAATCTTCAGAATATGACTTAAGATCCAGGAATTACACTTATGGAAATTAGTACCAACAAAATATGTAGTTATATAGTCAAAGATAGGTAAGTAGGCAGACAGATATACAGTGCTACAATGCTGTTCATTAACACTATAAAATTAGAAATAACATATTTAACAAGACTCTTTAAAGATAAAATAGAATTTCAACTATTGCAACCATAAATACTGTATCATTTTCCTCTTATTATGTTATATAGCAATTATAATATGGATGTTTGGTATTCAAATCTTAAAAATATTTTCAATGCATTAGAAATAACTCAGATAAATATTAAAGAAGAACAATGTGGAGAAATGACTATTTCAACAGACAATAAGACATCTATCTATAGGTTACATAACATGGAAAATGCAGCTTCCAAATTTCAATAAAAAGAGACATACACACCAGAAAAGAAGTATGTTCTATACAACCTGTATTTTCTTTCTTTCTTCTGTGCTATTCACTATAGGAAGTATTTGTTCCATCTGGCTACTTAATTCTAGTTAGTTAAAATTAAAT